>JAOXYD010165929.1:0-10164 GCA_028565735.1 Pinacopodium congolense | reverse complement strand
GTTAAAATCATAAATATAAATCTCAAAATAATTTAGATAAAATAATTTGATATGTTATATGCATAATTTATTATGGAGATATGTGGATATGGGTGTATTATAGGCATTATGCTAAAAATATAAGGACAAAAGAAATTAAAAAATAAGCTCATTAATTGTCATTAATTACTTTGAAACATCTACTGAAAAAGCCATTTCAGAGACTTTTTTTAGAAGTTTCAAATTTAAGCTTATTAAAAAGCTGTATTTTGGCTGCTAAAAAAGCCATATTTATTAAAAAAATACTTTTTAATTCTACGGCCAAACACCTACTTTTTAACAATAAGGCTTTTGTGGTGGAAAAAAAGTGCTTATTGGCCTCCCAAAAGTCCAACCAAACAAGCACTTAGTCGTAATTATGCAATCAAAATTGATTTTCATAAAGGCATTTGATTCAATTGGGTGGAATTTCATTTCAATAAATTTAGAAATTTTTGCAATTTTTGTCAAGTTTTTTATATGGATGAACCAATGCATTCCTACACCTTCTTGTTAATGTAAGATCAAAAAAACACATTTCAAGGGAGAAGGGGACTAAAATAAGTAGTTCATCTCTCCCCATACATATTTACCCTTTGTATTAAAATATTGTGCAATATTTCTTCTCAAAAAATCAATTGTAATCCCCAACTTCACATACCATTCCTAATGCAAGATATTCAAACTTTTTAAAATGTTTTTTACAGATGACCTTATTCTCATATGTATGGACAGACTTTCATTGATTTCCACTCTCATGGTTTCCTTAGAGGAACTTAGCTGGTTAACAGGGCTCTCTCTTAAAAAAAACAAAAAAGCAAAAGATGCATTTTTATTTTTTAGGGAGCTAATAACAAAGTAGCCAATATATCTTCTCTAACAAACTTATAAATCAATGGCTTATCTTTCACCTATTTAGGTGTACTTATCTCTACCAAGAGACCAACCTTTTGATACTACACTAAGCTTATGGAAAGGGTCCATAAAAGAATAGAAAATCGGTGCATCAAAAACTTATCTTATACAAGGAGGTTACAACTGATAGTCTTTAACTTATTTTGCCTAATGGTATCTAACATAGCCCTTCCTAAGAAGATTTTTAAAGATCCAGATAGGATGTTAAGGAATTTTTTATTGAATGTGGATATGCTAAGGTGAAATTGAAGGATGTTTGCTTGCTTGGGAAAGGAGGCTTAAGCATTCCTTTAATTCAAATTGCCAACAAAGTGCCTCTAACTAAGAGAGTTTGGAGAATTTTAATGACAAGGAATCTCTTTAGGTACACTCTCATCATTTAAAGGTGGAGATATTTTGGGAATTAAACTTATAGTAAAATATTTTTGGATTGGGGTGCAACTCTTTAAACTTATAAACATACTGAAAATGGAAATCAACAACAAATTAGGGAATGGAAAGGAAAGTAGTGTGTGGTTTGATAACTATCCAGATGCAAGCCCTCTTGCAATCATACATGAATTATTTAATTTGAGGGACATTTTAACACTAAATTCAAAGGTTAAATGTCTGATTAGAAAACAACATGTGGGGTTGTTTCTTTATAGGCTCCCACTTATTATAAAAAAACATTCCTCCTAAAATATGAATGATGTAGCCATATGGAGGAAGAACCCCTCTGATTTCTATAGTAAAAAAGTCTTGTCAATCTTTACTTAGACTCAATAATCTTGAAGTTAATTGTCACAATTTAGTTTGGTCTAAATTTAACATCCTAAAGACAATTTTCATTCTCTAACTAGTAATCCTCAATAGACTTAGCACCTTATTCAGACTCAGATGTTCATATTATCTCAATCCAACCTATAAACTTTGCAATAAAGAAGATAAGTTACTGAATAACCTTTTATTTTAGTGCTCATTCAACCAGCCATTTGAGAGTCACATGTAAATTGTATATAATCACTAACGTAGATATAACATAATATAGGAAATCATCACTTAAGATATTCATCCATTTCATCACTTAGGCCATTCATTCACATCATCTGAGTTTAGCAAAATTTGATGCATTCAAATTAGCATTTGTAGCTTATATCTATAATTTTCAACTACAGGAGTCTAGCTTGGGCTACATTTTGGCAAAGATCTCTAATGTAGATTAGGGAGACTATGGCTATTAGGGGATCCTAGGTTCCCTTAAAAGAGAAATTTAAATGCAACTGGAATCTTTAAGTTCAAAATATATTTCACTAAAAATCATAGCAGTTTTAGTAGCCAATTATATTTCCTTTATAAAATATGTTCCTCTTGATAATGAGCTAGCTTATTTTATCCCATTGGTCATGAGGAACTCCCTATTATACTTTTTATTTTATTAATCCATTTCAATTTAAAAAATAAAAGCTTACATAAAAGTAACATAACATGGGAGAAATCATTGATAAGTCAATAACAGAATCTTGCAGGTAAAAAAAATTAAACTTCCTACACATTAGTCGTGTAAGGAAAAGATTAAATAATATCAATTTTATCTTTATCTATCTCTATTCCCTAAGTTCAAATAACTTGTTTCAAAACGATTCCTTATCCAACCATAAAGTGACATGTTCTAAAATTCAAAACAAGGTTAGGGTCCTCACACCTTTGCAATATTAGTAAGAGGTTATGTAAATAATTATCAAATAAATCTTCATGGACTACTAAATCATCCATGAAAATTTCCATGATGTGCTTAACATACACATTTGAAAAGTTACCGGTGCATTATAGGTTCCAAATGGCATTTGCCTACATGAGAATGTTCTAAAAAGGTATGTGAAAGTTGTCTTCTCTTGATCCTCTAATTCAATGGCAATCTAGATATAACTTCAAAAACCATCTAGAAAGTAGTAGTAAGCACTACCCATTAATGTTTTAAGCATTTTATCAAAAAAAGATGAAGGAAAATTATCCTTGTAGGTTATATAATTTAGTTTCCTATCGATAATATAAAATTGCCACTTGTTATTAATACAATTAGGCACCAACTCATTGTTTTATTTTCTTTAGTTGTGATTATTGCAATCCTCTTTGAAATCACTTGAATAAGGCTACCCAATCACTATCTAAAATAGCATAAATTACTCTAGGTTTTAGAATTTTAAGAATCTCCTTTTTAACTATCTCCATCACAAGCAAGTTTAATTTGCTCTGTGATTTCTAAATTGGCTTTGTTCCTTCTACAATTAAAATGTGATGCATACATGTGGATAGGTTGATTCCTTTGATATTTGTACTTGTTAATCCAATGACTATTTTAGGCAACTTCAAAAGATGCACCAATTTTTCTTCTCACCTATCTTCCTTAAAATGATAATTAGTAATGTTTTTCCATCTCCAAGGTATATATAATTGAGGTGGATAAAAAGTGACTTTTACTTTAACATGGGGCTCGTAAACTCTTCCACTATCTTCAATATATTAGCATCAAATTTAAGTTAATTGTCTTCTTACTCAATATGCTCATGAATGGTAAATTTCAATTTTTCTTTTTCCATCCAACTTAAAGATATCCCATGCTAATAAATCAATCATATCAATTGAATGAATAAGATTATCATCATTATTGTATTTCATAACATAATTGATAAGGATGAGATTTATTATGATTTTATGTGTGAATTCACCTAAATTTATCCTTATTTTTTGTTTAAAAGTGTTCAATTTGTGTTATTATACGTTAAATGACATGTTAAATCTTATAACACATATTATGGATTAAAAGACCAAGTTTTGGGATGATTTTAAGCAAAATAGGAGCAAAAGGCTACTGGAAAAGACTTAAACTATGGGTAATGCAACTGTAAGATGGTGTCATTTAAGTTAGGAATACCCACTATATAGCTCCTTTTCTAGAGATTTAAATGACAAGTTGCCTATAGTTCAATGGCGCCATTATACTCCTTGTCAATCGTTGTTTAGCTTGATGTAAATGAAAAAAATAAGGACAAAGTGATCTTTTCACCATCTTAAGGTTTTCCCTAATTGAAAAGCATATATAAACCCTCCTATTGAGCAGGGAGAGTAATCATTACCATTTTCCTAAACCTTTCATTTTGTTTCTTGTAATTTCTTTAAGTTCTTAGTGCTATATGTTGGGTTTTGACAATGGTTTGATTTCAATCCATTTAGTTTAGTGTTTTAGGTAGTTTTATGCTTAAGTTTAGTTGTTTTTTTATCTTTTACCTATATTTCATATTTCTATGTTTCAAGATGTTTAGATTAGATGTTTTATGAGTTTTGAGCATCAATTTCATGGATATTGCATGGATGTTGGATTTTCTATTAATCGATGGTTTTCTTTGCCATTTCTGGCCTTCATTTTAATTGTTATAAGCTTAGGGCCCCTTTAGTTCAACATTCCATTTTCTTTTTTGGTTTTCATTTTTATGTATTTTCATTGGGATTTGTGTTTTTAAAATTTTTGTGTTGTATTAGTGTGTTATTTGTTTCGATTTCTGTGGTACTTTTTTCAATTTTTGTGCTTAAAAAAACAAGAAACCAAAACCAAAAAACAAAGTTATACAAAATAGGGCCTTAGATTTTTATTTATTCAGGCTTGTTTTTATTAATTACTAGCATATGTGATCGTTATCTTATAGGTTTCCATTTATTTTTTATGTTTCCAGTTAGTTTATGCTTGGTAGTTTAGATTTATGCATTTTCCCATATTCTAGATTATTTAAATTCAATTTTTGTTCTAATTGTAATTTTTGGAATTTTCTATTTGAGGTGGTTAGTTTAGGTTTCATGTATTGGATGGAATTAAATTGAATTTAGGTATAGAAATATGATAATTTGATTAGATTACCCTGGAATCTTAATTTTTCATTACTTATCTTACGTTTTCCAGCCTATTTTTTATTTGATTAAGTATGGATTATGTTCATTTAATTTATTTTTTGATTAATTTAAGCATATGTGGTTATTTCATAAGGGTTTGAAGATAATAAAAGGATGAAGCGTGATATTTATACGGATTGTTGAACCAAAGGAGGTTCCACTTTATTTTGATGATGACAAAACATCTTTTCTACTGATATTTTTGTTTTAAGTGTGGATAATAAGATATATGAATGTTTTTGGTAGAAGAATGTTGATGATAAATTTTGATTATCTCAGACAAGGATAGATCGATCGACCGAATGTCAAGGATTGGCCGATCGAATAATGAAAATGAAGAGATCAATCGACTAAATACATACCAATCAACCGAATACACTTGCTGAAGGGAGCATCAGCCAACCGAAGGATGATAGATCGACTGAACTATGGGAACTTCTTGAAGAGATCAGTTGATCGAATGAGAAGACCAAGCAATCGAACGAATATCAGTCGATCGACTGACGCTAACGGTCAATCGAATGAAGTAAAACAACAAAGGCTGGTCGACTGAATAAGTTCATCAGTCGACTGAATGAAAAAGATTACAAGACGATTATGAGGAACAATCATATTGCAAACCGGTCACAAGATTTGTCCAACAGTCCGAAAGAATTAATTATCATATGAACATTGCAGATTTCACCAATGGCTAAATTAATCCTAAATACACTACAAATAGAGGACTAAGCTAGCCTTGATAGATACAATAGTGGAGAAAGAGTTTACTGAAAAAGCTTTAAAGTTTTTGTGTTGTGCAAAGCTTATTCATGTATTTGTTTTTTAGGTTATTCTTGAGCCTTTAAAAAGAGAGTTAAGAGGTTAATCTTGAGCTTACTATTGATGGGCATTTTCTAGTGATTTTAATTGCACATTTTGTTATATTTTTATCCATTTATTGTTTGAATTACACCAATGTGGAGTTATTTGTGCTAATTTTAGGTGTATGTTGAATTAGGAGAAAATTGGTGGAAGTTTAGAAAGAATTGGAGTAAATCGGAACAAAAACATGTTAAGAGAAGCAAAACATCTTAAAGAGAAAGCTTAGCATGAATAAGCTCTTATAAGACGGAAAAACACCATTTCCAATGCAACACATATTAAGGCCAACTAAAAAAACCCATTCTGTTGGAGAGAGCATCATCCTTGAACAATCTACTGGAGATAATTAAAGAAAAAAATACAAATTTAATGAAGACAATTCGCATAAGTCTTCCGTAAGAGTGCTTCCAGGGGAAAATAAAGTAAGAAAGCAATGTAATTAAAGACAAAGAAACTCTCTTTGGTCTACTTCCTAGTCAAAAATTGCAGCTAAATAATGAAACAACAAAAGCTTTTAAAGCTTCCAAATATGGTGGTCTCCATGTGTATATACGATGGTTTGCTTCTTTTCATACGGCAACTCCAAGTTCAATACGGCAGTATCCAAGTTTAATACTACAATCTCCATAACCGTTGTATGTGTGTCTGCACGAGGTGTTTTATTAAAATTCACTCGCAAAACTAAAAAGAAACAACACAACTTCAACAAGAAGCCCTAGCAACCTTCCTCCAAGTATAAATAGAAGCTATTTACGCAAAATAGAAGGGGAGTCATGGTAGAAAGTAGGAGAGCATCCATACTTCGATTCTTTTCCTTTTTAGCTAGATTTTTGTATAGGTTTTTGTTTTCTTTTGTTCTTTCTAGAATTTTGCTTTTGGATTAGAGCTTTAAGAGTCTACATGTGGATTTAAGGATGGGCTTTCAAAGGATTTAGACAATATTTTTGTTGTATTTCCTTCTTTTTTATCCTATTTGCATGAACTCTTGTTTTTATCAATAGATATAGGTTTTATATTATATTTATGTTTATGTTGATAATAATGTGTGTTTAAATTCTTAGTTAGGGTTAGGATTTTAATGGGTTTTATGTTTGTTGGAGGAATGTTTCCAAGTTAAAGTGCTTAAATTTTGATTTTTCTTGGATTGGCCATCTTAGTAGGATTTTTAGTTGATTAGAAATTCTATGAAAATCTTAGTAAGACCCTAGAGTCTTTTCTGATGATTCATAGGATTAACGAACTTGATCTTAGGCATCTTGAAATTAATGCCTTTTATTTCAGTATATTTGTTAAATCAAAATAGATGGATTGATTTGAAGAGAGAATAGATGTTTCCATGATCCGTGGTTATGACTTGCATTAGTGGCGTAGGCCTTAAAACTATCCAACGTTGTGATTCTTGTTTGCTTAACCCATTGAATCCAAAGCCCTAGCTAATTTATCATTTGTTTTACTCCTATTCCTTTAGCTTATGTTTAGATTGAACCTTGTTATTTTTATTTTCATTGTTCCTTTTTATTTCCGTTATTCTTGTTTATTTCTCTTATTCAATTAGTTTGGAGTTTTCTAAATAATTTAACATTACTTGACATAGTATTACACTCAGATTTCTAGGGAGAATGATACTCGAGATTTACTAGGTTTTTTGTTACTTGTTGACAAGGTGGCCTGCCTTTCGTTGGTATAGTATTAAATTGATTAAAATTATAAGCTATTTAGACCCCAATAAGTTTTTGGTTCTGGGGAATCTAGTTTATTAATACTGGGGCTTTTAGTGTTGATTATTCTAGACATTATTTTGTTTGACTTGTTTATTCCTTTCCTTCATTTTATCTTGTTTGATTTTTTTTTATACTCGCAATTGTCTCTTATGATCGTAAATAGGTGCCTACATGGATAGGAAAGACTATCTAGACTACCAATGGCATGATAACTTTGTGGCTTCAGTCGATAAGAACATAGCTGACTATATGACTTATAAGCACCATGGAAGCTACACCTATATATTCTTTAAGATGCCTCTACATAGTTATTACTATCAACAACAAGAAGAATTTAGATTAAGGGAGCTACTAAAATTTAAAAAAAATCTCCACATCGTAGGAATCAAGGTTAACAGATCTATTAGAGAGGGCCACTACTACATCAGAAGCTCATATCCAAGCTGTAGAGGCCTCTATATCCAACTTGACCCCATAAGTAGAACAGCCATTTCAAGAAGAAGAGGAGTCCAGATTGGAGAAGTTGCTCGATCATTTCATATCCATCAATGAGGCTAGGCCTGATTGTATAGATACTCGCATTGATAGTATCACATCATTCACCTACGACTTGGTGACATGGAGAAGTAGGTTGGTTGGATTATATGTAGAACCTTAACATGAAAGTGCAACCAAATTTCCAAAAGTGGAGCCAAGTGAGCCAAGTGAGCCAGTTAAGGAAAATTTATTTTCAAGTGTAGAGGAGGTTATTAGTGAGCCATTGAAGAAGGAAGAAGAAACTGTTGATGTCATGGACTTCACTGATGAAAATCCTTCCCCATTCATTGATTTTAATGGTATAACAATTCTTGATTGTAGGCAAGCGATTGGTGCCAAATCCTTTACTAAGGTACCTGACACAAGTAACAAGAGTTAAAAAGAGAGAATTGGTGGTAGGTGCAAAAGTTCAATCATCTTTGGTAAGTTATCTTAGATATGAGGTCTTCGGCCGAACGTATGGACTTATGAAGAGAATCATTATTCTCTAACATTAAGGTCCAACTAAGGACCTTAAAGAAGCACTTGTTGGGAAGCAACACAACCTTGTAGGAATGTAGATTAAATTTCTATTGTTTGAGTTTGTTTGTGTTTTTGGTTATCCCTCTACTTTCCCTCTTCTTTTGTGGCTTGATCTCTCATTTTCGGTTAGCATGGATGGCTGCAGTGCGACAATGTACATATTCAGGGAAGTTTCATTGTTCCTTTCTCTTTCCCTTTAGTGTTATTTACGATTTGTTCAATTCAAGTGTGAGGGGAATGAGATGATATTTATGATGAGAGTGACACACTTTGATTATTGCGAGTCTTTTTGTAGCTAACTTGATAATTTGGTTGGAAATCATGCTAAGTTTGGTTAAATGTTAGCTGGTATATCTGGATATGATGAATGTGATTGGTATGATTAGTATTGACTAATTCTTGTTTGATCATGGCTTTTCTAAATTTTGGTTGTATATATATGGTGCAATTTATTCCTTTTGCATAATCCTAAGTTGATATAAAAGTTCCAATGGATTTGCATGTGAATTTGGAATAGAATTTAACATTTATACACGATGAATTTGGTTATTTGAGTGAATTTGGAAGTCTATTAAACTAGTTGTGAATATTGAGGATCGATGACATTTGGTTTATATCATGACTTTGAAAAGTGGATGTTTGATGATCATTATAATGATTTATATGTAGAATGCTTTTTGTTTGGTGAGAAAAAAATAAGAAAAAATAAAAAATGAGAGAAAAGAAAAAAAGAAAAAAAAAGAGAGAGCCAGTTGAGCAATATTTCACTCTGTTAGGTTTATACTTTTAAAAGGTAAAAGTTCATGAGTGATGTTAGTAGCCAGTTGCTGTGAGGATGCTTGCTTGAATAACTAGGGGTGTTCATGACAAGATGTTCACTTTCACGTATATAAGACTAAGTGACCTCCCATCCAGGCCTTTGCTTATTAGTGCTTGAGTGTGATTGTGCTTATTTGTGTTTATTTTATATATAAGATGGATTGTTGTAAATTAGGTTAAAGTTTAAAGAAAGGATGATGTTAACCAAGTAGAATTGTTTTTCAATGTGAATGATTGGTTGCATAGTACTTTTGAAGGATCTTTCATGATTGGATGAGTGACCTAATGATTTAAACAAATTGATCAAACTATGACATTTTTCCATAATGATCTCAGTGAATTTATTGATATTTAGCCTTATGTTTGAGGAGCTAATTTTGCTATATACAATGACCATATGAATGAAGCCATTATCAACCTTGAATTTCATGATATTGATTGTACTTGATTGTATAAGTCATATTAAGTTGCTTGGTTAACCTTTAGCCATTCTTAAAAGTCTTTCATTGGATGCCAACGTAACATGCTTGAGGATAAGCAACAATTCAAATGTGGCGGTGTTGTTGATGGGCATTTTCTATTGATTTTAATTGCTCATTTGTTATATTTTTACCCATTTATTATTTGAATTACAACAATTTGGAGCTATTTGTGTTAATTTTAGGTGTATGTTGAATTAGGAGCAAATTGGTGGAAGTTTGGAAAGAATTGGAGTAAATCGAAACAAAAACATGCTAAAAGAGAAGAAAAACATCTTAAGGAGAAAGCTTAGCACAAAACCCAAACACTAGCATAAAAATCCAGCACACTAAATAAGAACAAAATTTGAAATTAAGTAATCTATAAC
>JAOXYD010165918.1:0-10165 GCA_028565735.1 Pinacopodium congolense | reverse complement strand
TTAATAGAAATATTAATACTAATATAATATAGTAATATAACTACAAGATTAAAAATAGTGTAATATGTATATAAATTATATTATTTTGTATAAATTTTAACTTTATTAATTAGATAAATTTGTGATTAGTTATATATAAATACTTTTAATTGTTTAAATATTAATGTATGCATGCATGCATTTCTTAAAAAAAATAATACAAGCATATAAAATTATAAACAAAACATAAAAACAAAATTTACATATCACTAATATTTTTAAAAATAAACCGGATCAGTTGGTTCGACCCAATTAATCCAAAAGCAATCGATTTATTAGTTCGATTTTATATAAAAACCTTTGAATTAAAAAACCGTTTAGTTTTTATTTAACTGGCCGATTCAATTGATTATAACTAATTAGTTCAACCCCTACCCCACCCCTTCTTCTTTCTTCATCTACGCCACCCAACGCTCGTTGTCTTAAACACTCCTCTCTCTCTCTCTCTCTCCTTTCACCTTCTTCTCTTCCTCTGCCCAGCGTCGAGTTCCTGCCATCACATGCTCCTCTCTCTTGCATGATTCAACTTCTTTTTCTCTCCGTGGCATAATCACACTTCAACTTCACTCTTCTTTATTCTTTGCTTCTAGTTCATGAAATTGATGGTGGTAATCATCCATTCCCATTGAATTGTGCATAAAATAGCGCTGCATATTTTTTATTTCTTAACATAGATGATGATTTTTCTTAGTTCTTTATAGTGAACCTCTCCTAAATGTCACATCCTGTCTTATATCTAAATCCAAACTCCGACACAACTGCTTTCTTCTCCTCTTTCAATCTCCACCGCATCTAAAAATATTTACATATAGCATTTATGAATAATCAAACATCTAAAATGTGGGCGTTTTAGGAGATTAAGGTTTCATTGCTAATCATTAGCTTCTCCCCTCTGGTCGCGCCCTCCTCTCCTTTCCCCTTCCTTCTCGACCTTCCTTTCATCTGTTCCCCCCTAATTCCTATCAAGCCACCTCACCTCTCTTCCTCCTTCCTTTGTTTTCCCCCCTTTCTCTCAAGCCAACCTTTTTGCCTTCTCTCCCTCCTCTCCTTTTCCTTTCTTTCCTGGCCTTCCTTTTGTCCATTCCCCCTATTTCCTGTCGAGCCCACTCACCTCTCTTCTGCCCTCCTCTATTTCCCCCTTTCTATCAAGCCAACCTTTCCACCCTTCACTTTCACCATAGATGATCCCAACCACTTTCCTTCCCTCCCTTCTGCTCTCTCTGGCTCCGTCCTTATCGCCTCTCATTTGCAAGCTTCTATTTTCAGAGTCTTCACTTCCGTCCTCGATCCTCCTCATATCGCCCCTATTTTAATAGGGTCTAACTTGCCCAAGGAGTTAATCCCTTCCTCTTCCGAGCTTGATCCCCCTCTTGTTATCTTTCTTCTGTCAGGATTTGCCTTACCAATCCTTGCCACTCCCTCTTTTGCATGGACGAGGAAGACATGGAAACAGATGGTGGGGGACGACCCCTCCTTTGTTTCCAATTTTTAATACTTCCCTCCAGTTTGATCTAAAGGTAAATTTTTATTTTTCCCTCCATTGCATGTCCTTTAAGAAGGAGCGTGCAAGTGGAATGCACTATTGATAAGGTTTTTCATGGGCAATCGTTTGGCCTTCACCGTTATCCATCGATGGTTCACTTAATAGTGGCATAAAATAAGTTTACATGATGTCCTGATTATAGAGGATAACATGTTCTTGTTTAACTTTCAGACCCCTAATCAACCATCTAAGGTTTTGGAGGTAGGTCCTTAGCATGTCAATAGTACTCCTTTGTTCATTTAGAAGTGGAAGCCCAGTATCTAATTACATGATTTGCAATCCAAACAGATACCAATCTAGATCAACATCCATCAAGTGCCCCTAGAATACTGGAATACAGGTGTTTTGAGTCATTTAGCTAGCTATGTAGGCAAGTTAATATGTCTAGATGAGTACACAGTTGGTTTTAAGAAGGCATGGTTTGCTCGAATCTGTGTCCCAGCTGATATCTAATAAGCTCTCTCAGACGCTCTTTATCTGGACAGATTGGATGAGGAAGGACTGGTTTGTGAAGATCAGGTTGCTATCATATACTCCTAGAAGCCAAAGGCTAGAGCTATTTGGAACCTAACAAGATGACTTTTTCAAACAAATAGCTCTAATAAGCTACTGTACAGTCAAACTACTGCACTTGCGAGTGTAGAGGATGGTAGTGGTAATCAAGAGGTTGCTCGTCCTGTTGAAGATGGCTTGTTGTAGTCTCCTGTCAAGAAACTAGGCACTTCTGTTGAGGGAAGTTACACTACTATCAGCCCAATAATTCCCAATATCCCTATCTCTTATCCAGAATATGGGGATTAGCTAGTTCAAGGCCCTTAAGAACCCTCTATCTCTATGCTGTCAGATATCCCACCTAACATTTGTCCTGCACCACCAACTGTCTCTCTTCCTTTCAAGTCTCCTGTTTTAACTAATAGGGGTGACTCTGTCACTTGTTGCATGCCATCTCCATCTCTAGGCTGGCAAAAGGAGCCACTTGGAGAAGATACTTATTCAGCTGAGCACATTAAGCTAACCCGCTCAAGCCTCGAAAGTTTATCTTCTCAACCACATGCACGGGGGAATTAAGAGTCTCATCTAGCCACTGTCAATCCAGAGGGCGTGCACAGGCAGTTACCTAGGAAGGAAAACTTGGGATTTGGGGATAAGGACTTTCCCTTAGACCAGGAGGGCTTCATCAAGTTCAAATCTCGGTGGTCCTCCAGAAAATGTAAACCCAGGACTCCATTCACACTCTAATGATTGTTACGTAAAATGTTATGGATTTAAACAATCCCAATAAATAGTTAGGGGTGGTCAATTATCTTAGGCTCACAAATAATGGCCTAGTGGGTTTATTAGAACTAAGTCGAATTCTAACCATCTTTCTAAACTTCAGTTTGTTCAAAAGTAGTGGCAAGTTCTCTCTAACCATCCTTATCATTTTTATGGTAGTATAATGGTAGCGCTTGATCTTGACAGATTCTCTATTTAGCCTTCTAGAATGACGGATCAGAGCCTTCATCTAGATCTTTTGATGCTTTAAATAGGTTCTAAGATTAGTGTCACTTTTATTTATGCCTCTAATTTTGCTTTTCAACGAATCAACCTCTGGTAGGAACTTCAGGTGATTGAGTAGTCCATTAATGGTCCCTGGCTTATTCTGGGTGATTTTAACTGCACTTTAATGGACAAGAATCTAACTCCTTATCCAGGCATTCGGGGCCCTGTAATAACTTCAAATCTTGTGTGAGTGTTATAAGCTTGATAGACCTTTCTTAGGAAGGTTTCTATTTTTCTTGGTGCAACAAGCAGCAAGGATGACATCTAATTCAACAAAAATTTGACAGAGCCTTGGTGAATGGCTCTTGGTTGACTGGTTTTTTGTGTTCAAAGGAGATTTTTTCTAATCTATCAATATCAAATCATAGTCCAATTGAAATTCACAACATGCTAGAAGTTACCAAGGTAATATTCCCTTTTAGATTTTTCAACTACCTCACTCATACTCCAGGGATTCAAGACACTATGGTTTCAGGTATGGAGTTGAACATTCAAGGGACAAAATAGTTTACTCTTATGAGAATATTGCAGCATGTTATGGTGGGATTGAAAGACTTGAATAAATGGCATCCATCTTACGATATGGAAGTAATTAATCAACTGTGTGCAAATTTGTGACTTCGCCAAGAGGAGTTATCCAAATCCTCAAATCGCATTTCCAATCATATTTGGAGGTAGCAACTTTTGCAAACCTACTATACTGCTCTATAACATCATAATAATGTAGTAAGGTAAAATTACCATCTCCAATGGCTTGAATTAGGGGACTCTAACTCCTCCTTCTTTCACCACGCTATTCTTCAGAGGAGGAATAAAAACAAAATTATCAGCTTAAGTATTGAAGATGGGGTCCTCTTACAAGATGTTGTGGCTGTTAAGCAAGAAGCTTACTTTTATTTTCGTGGCCTGTTTGGTCAACCTACCCCTCATCAGTCAATCGTATCTATGATTACTTTTGTCCTAAAAATGACATTAGATCCTGCTTTGATTTTTGATCTGATCAAGCATGTGGATGAGGGGGATTGAAAACAGTTGCAGTCTATAAATCATGAGAAAGATCCTGGACCTAATGGTCTCAATGGTCACTTTTTCCAGAAAGCTTAGCCTTAGGTTAAGCAACATGTCATCCCTACAATTCGAGAATTCTTTCAATCGTCTAAACTTCCAAGGGAGCTAAATAAAACTTATATTTGTCTGATCCCAAAAGCTCCTACTGCTTCTAAGCTTAGTGATTACAGACCTATATCCTGTTGCAACACATTATAAAAGATTATTTCCAAGATTAAGTTCATGCGGCTCAAGAAGGTTCTCCCTTCTCTGATCAACTCTAACCAGGCAGCTTTTATTGAGGGCATGAACATTGGAGATAATATTCTTTTGGCATAGGACTTGTTCAAAAATTATAGTAACAAGAGGCTTCGAAAAAAATGTGCAATAAAGGTGAATTTTCGAAAAGCCTTTAATTCGATCAAATTGCCCTTTATTAAGGTTATACTGATTGGGATGGGGTTCCTTTCGAGATTTATAAACTGGATCATGGGCTGCCTTACCTCTTCCCCCTTCAATGTTCTCATCAGTGGGGCCCCTACAAACTACATCCAAGGATGTCGAAGACTAAGGTAAGGGGATCTATTATCCCCATACTTATTCACCATTTGCATGGAACTCCTGACCTGCCTTATAGATGACAAGGCTTCCACGACCCTAAATGTCAAGTGCCACTCCTACTGCAGTTACTTGAAACTGACTAATCTTACCTTTGCAGATGGTCTCCTCCTATGTTAGTGGAGATGATCCATGTTCAACCCAAGTTCTCATGGACTCCCTTAATAAATTCGATCAAGTGTCCGGCCTGTTGGTTAACAAAGCTAAGAGTCATCTCTTCCTTTATGATTCTGCCTACCTAATAATTGGTAAATTAGAAAGCATCTTTGGCATGGCAAGGTCTTCTCTTCCAGTGAAGTATCTTTGCCTTCCCATCATTTTTACCAAGCCTCGCTATTGAGATTGCTCTAGTCTCCTAGACAGATTTCAAAGTAATCTGTTTAGTTGACGTAACAACCCTTTATCCTTTGCCAGGAGACTGCAATTAGTGGCTTCCGCCCTCTCCAATCTATATATTTATTGGTTAGCCCATCTTACTTTTTTCGAAAATGATCCTGAAGATAGTTGAGCATTATATAAAGAACTTTCTTTAGGGGCGATCCTAATAGGAAAGCCCAACCTAAAGTGGGTTGACATGAAGTCTGTACCCCCAAGGCACCAGGTGGTCTAGGTATTCATTCTATGGGTTGGCAAACAAAATCAGCCTTGCTAAATGGATATGGAGGCTTTATTCTGACAAACAATCCATTTGGGTTAAGTGGGTTCACACCTATTTTTTCAAAGATTGGAGGTTATGGGATAGAGACATCAATATTAAAAGCTATTGGATTATACAACAAATCCTACGCAACAGATGTCATATTCACCCCCACTTGGTTCACAAGACCGGGGATGGTTGTAACACCTTTTTCTAGTCTAACAGGTGGGCAAAGCATAATCCCCTTGATCTGGTACCTTCCCTGCAAAGATTAACGGCTTCTCTTCCTCATACCACTAAAGTTCATTCCTTTATCTCTGACCACAGATGGCGTTGCGACTTGCCTAGTTCTAATATGGTCTGGGAATTACTTTCGAATTATCTCTCAAATATACATATTGATGACAAGGTAATTTGCAGAGCATTCTTCTAACCTTTTAACTAATCGTTCCTGTAAAGAAGTTCTAGTCAACCCCCTTCCTAAGGTCTACTGGTTCCGTTTAGTATCCAAATTTAACTGTCCAAAAATTGTCTTGACTCTTTAACTGGCTATAAAAAATAGACTCTCCACAATGGATAGGTACAAGGGTGGTTTGGAAATAGATAGAAAATGCTTACTATGTTAAGAGGAAGAGGAGACTCCAAATCATCTTTTATTCAATTTCCCTTTTTCGACAAATCTTTGGAAAACCTTGCAAATTCTGTGTGACCAATAAAATTTCCTAACGAACTGGACAAATAGAATTCACTAGTGTTCCTCAACTCATGAGTTAGAAAAGGCAGATTATACGATGTTTAAATTGGGGGTTAGTGCCTATGTCTATACAATGTGGAATGAGAGGAACAAAAGGAAAATTCAATGAGTCAAGCTAGACCGTGACATCTTCACTAATCTGGCTTTAACCTGGATTAGGGAGCTTATTATGGCCAAGATGTCGGAGTTGTCCCCCTCTTCCTACCTCTTGGAAAGATGGCGAATTTGTGGTGCAGAGGCAGGCTAATTCCCAGGATTGCTCTCTTGTTTTTGTTGTATTATAGGGGTTTTTCTCCTTTATATCTGCCTTGATTTTAAGCTTAAACTATCAGGTTTACATGAATGACCTGCAGTGCCACCTCCTGAGGGTACTGACCTTTTTTTCGAATTTGGATACCTTGCCCCTTTTCTCTGTTCTGTCTTGCTATTGGTTGGCCAACTAGGTTGTTTTCTGGTTTTCCTTGGAAGCCTTTTTGTGAGGCTTGTTCTCTGCTTTCTTTTTGGCTGCCCTTTGGTTATAGCCTTTTTGCTATTTTTGGACTGCTTTATTAATTAATTCTTTTAATTTTGGGAAAAAATGTTTACAGATGATTCACCAACTAGCGGCATCTACGAAAATAAGAGGAACATGGTTTTGTAAAACTTAATCCATAGGAACTCAAGCTATTTTGAGCATAAATATTTCAATATTTTATACCGTTAGGGTGTTGACTGGGTAAAAGAGAAGCTAGATCACACCCAAGCAACAAAAAGAAGATGAAAGGAAAAGATATGGTAAAATGAGAAGCTAAAAATTACCAGTTCATGATCTCACATCAACAATAGGTTGAACAAGGCATTATTAAGCAAGCAACAACATCGCTAATGAAAACCTCTTAGGGGACTTGGAAAGAAATCAGATACAAAGAAAAGGCAAGTCATTGAAGAAGCATTCCAATAATCTCAAGATTAAAACCATCTAGATCAGTGACTAGATGCCTGGTCAACCTAATCGCTAATTAGGTTCGGATAAAGAAATCAAAAGAGAAAAGAATGGACTAATACCTGATTAAAGAAGAACAATTGTCAGTTGTGCTGGAAATGGAAAATCTAGTTATGTAGAGAAATGTAAAGCATACGAGAGTGAAGATTCTACTCTTAGATTTGAGTTCCAAGAAAGCATCGTGATATGTTTTAAGAATGCATCGTGGTATGTATTATTTTGGCTTCATTGATTAGTGTAATATGATAGAAACAATGGCAACCATCAATGTTTTTAAAAACATTTGTGTTTAACTTTTGACAGTTGTTTTTATTGTGTATTAAAATTTTGCACAATAGTATTTTAATTTTTTAGTTCTTAAAAATTTTGAAGTTAAAGCTGTTTTAAAAAAATAAATCAATCTGTCATTTATATTTTAAAAATGATTTAAAGTAATTTATTTTTTTATATTATTTTAAAAATAAATATTTTATTATAAAATTTATAAATATGTATATTTCAAATAATATAATGAAAAAACATAATCTTCTATTTATGAAAACAAATTATTTTTTAGTCGTAGAATTATGATTAATTGATAAGATAATATGTAATAAATGTTAATATTTTATTTTTATTTTTATCATATATTTTATTTTTATGTAATATTTTTATTTATTCTAATAATTTTTATAATTTATTATTTTGTACCGGTTTAACATTAGTTCTATAACGATTTATTTCTTGATGAAGATGAATCATAATTTTCTTTAGAAATACAATTTTGACGTTTGTTATTGTTTTAATATCTTATATAACTTTAATTTTAGTTAAAATTATTAATTTATTATTATTGATTATACATTAATAAATATTAGTGTTTTATTCTATTTTAATTATACATTTAATTTCCATCATATATATATTTATTTTCATAATTTGTACATTTTTATTATTTTACATCAGTTCAATCATGATTTGATAACGATATGATATCAATTGAACTTTTAAATTTTAAACCCTTTCTCTTCATCAGTTTCATATTTGGTCTGATTTTTAAAACATTACATATCATTGTGAATGGCCATGGACCATGATAATTGTTTTGATTTATGCATAATGACTGTCTGTCAATCAATTCAATAATCGGTCAATCAATATAATGTATATTTAATAATTTCCTATATTTCGATATCAACTCGATATTACTATATTGATTCAATGTCATCTAGTACCAGCTGGAGCTAATACACTACGTATCAATATTTAAAATAGTGGTTCCCTTGATCTTAGCAGGTCAAGTGCATTATTGAAACAAAAATTTTTGTCAACTATAGTTTTAAGATTTGATAAACAAATTCCACAATGTTAAAATATTAATCAAATGGAGATTTTTTTTTGGTAATATTATCAAAAGTCTAAAAAATATGATGCTACTTATTAATCAGGTAATGAATAAAAATTTTAGTAAGAATTAATTAAATTAAAATACAGGACCTTAGTTAAATAAGAATAATAAATAAAAATAATTATAAAATATTTAATTTTATAACCTTTTAATTGAATTACTTTTCCACCTTACTCTGGGTCCAAGGAGAGACTCTTTGTTGTTGAGGGTGTATATATATATATATATATATGTTTTTTAGTGTTTGTATAAAAATTTAAAAATGATTTGGACCTATTAGTGAGTACTGCACCTATTTACTGGTTCACAGGTTACCCATTGGATGGGGTTTGAAAGCAAGTCTATAACTAGGCTTATCCTGAACCAACTGTAGTTGGGCTCAAGAAAGCTGACCCATACGAAGAGAATGGACTTCTAGAATGAACTTTGCAGCTGACGCTTTGTTTGCAATAAGTGTAGCTGCGAATTATAAGGCTTGTTTGGTATTAATATTGTTTTTAATTTTAGTTTTTAATACAAAAATTAATAAAGACAACACACTAATATAATACAAAAATTAAGGATAAAATATAAAAATTAATATAAATATATCAAAACAACAACTAAAAATTACAATTCACAACAATACCAAACGACCCCGTAATTTTGTTGGCAATAACTGTAGCTTCAAATTATAAAATGCTGCGAAGTTTCACTTATTTGGCCGAATTAGAATGCCCTAAGGCATCATCTCAGGCGTTGCTTTTTCTTTTCAGAAAACGAGACCATAAATTTGACAAAAATGTAATCAGTTTAGTACACAGTATTCATATTACAAAAAATAAACATCGACATAAAGGATGGTTTTTAATCAGAAAGGATTTGATTTTTTTAAATAAAAGTACTGGATAATCTTAAACTTCCAATCTCGGATTATTCTCAATCTTTTAATTGAATATCATTCGTCACTCTTGAAGTCCAGTTATGCTAGCATTGCCGTGATACTTTTGGTCTTGAATTCAAAACTTGATATTAGATAACAGAAATGTTAGGCTTGGTCCCTCTAAAATAAACAAAGGAAGTTTCTTCACGATTCTTAGTGCATTCATTTTAGAAGGGGTAACTTCTTTAAAGGATAAATCTATGAATTGATTACGTTTAATTTTAATTTTTGATAAGGAGATATTATTTTGATTTATTTTAAAATGTCTGTAATATTAGCTTCTTTTGAATTAGAGATGAAATAATTAAGGAGGTGTTTGGTATTTATCTTGTTTTATGTTTTATTTTTTAGTTTTCAAAAACTTGTTTGTTATATTCTACTTTAGTTTTTATTTTTAAAATAAAAAATAAAATAGAAATAGAGAAATTAAAAATTGTGTTTTTCACATTTTAAAAAATAAGTTTTTAAAATATTTTTTATTGAATAATTAATATAATATATTAATTCACTAATATGTATTTTTAAGGTGTGTAGAAGTATTTTAGTTTAAAATTCTAAATTTGTTTCATCTTTAGTTGCTATTATTAAATTAATTTTTATAACAAATATTAATCAAACATATTTTTATTTTCAATTTTTTAGTAGAATTTCTATTTTTCTTAAAAAAGAAATAAAAATAAAAAACAGAAACTAA
>JAOXYD010165907.1:0-10165 GCA_028565735.1 Pinacopodium congolense | reverse complement strand
AAACATTTAAACACAATATAGGGGTCATAATGCATCAAATTCACTATCAAAATCATATCAATTTTGACCCCTATCAGTAATCAATAGAATGAATGTAATTTTAAATAAACTAAACTAACACAAATTAACAATTGAACAACTAAGAATGCAGCAGTGAACTTGAGATTAACCAAAGATAAGTGCTTAGGAATTGATTCTATCCTTGTTTTTTCTACTCCTCACCTTATTGATTTAATGGTACACAATCCTAGATATCCTATGGTTTGATTACCCTCTCAAGATCTAATCAAGTGCCCCTAATTGAAATAGATAAGAATGAAATTGCAATCTCTCAATCTCTCAAAACTATTCCTAAATATCTTATTAGATTTGAAACAATCCTATAAGTAATTAACAAAAAATTAAAATCTCTCTTCAATTGCCTAATAACTTGATATTTATAGGTCTATTATAGTACAAATTGTCATTGCACAGCATAACACAAATGTCTAATTCAATCTTTGGATTCAAATTATAAAATAAGCTAAAAAACACTAGAAAGTATGATTGTATTGAATCAACAAGATGAAAGTTTAACAAAACAATTCAGAGTAACAAAACAATTTAAAGTAATCGCTAAAACAACTTAGAAATTCATAATGTTAGTCAAATCCCCAATATTCAAAATAAACATATAAAGATAAAGAAATAAAATAAGAAAAATAAAAGAATTAGATCACAAATGTCTTCTTCCTCTTTCTTTTGTGCTATAAAACCTGGAAAATTATGTTTTTCATGTGTTCGTGATGTTTGATCTTGATTTTCCCTCATTCCAGCTGCCTCCAAATTGTTTTTCTTTGCCCTTAAATGTTTCCTAATCATTCTAGGGTGGCTCCTAGGGTTTCCCACTTGTTCTTATGCCACAAATAGCTTCAAAATATAAAAAAATGTGTGAATCTCATGTCTTGGAAATATTTCGACCTTGCACGATTGTGATAAAAAATACCAATTTTTCTAGTGGTCATTTTCAAAATTGTGCAAAGCTCCTTCTCCCTTATTTCCCTAGCTTTTCTAGATTTTAACTCTTCTCAGTATTTTTTTTTCTGTAACTTATTTTTTTCTTGTCCTTTGGCCTGGAAATTTGATTTGGAACTCAATAAAAAATTGATCCCAAAACCATTTTAACTTTAAAAGTGCATCTCATTTCTTACTGAAATCTCCTAAACTTGAGTTGCTATTTATTTTAGCATCTCTTACTCTTCTCTTAATGTACTCTTCATGGCTTGTCCTATGATCTTAATATTTTTTTTGTGAAGCTTTCTAACTTGATAATCTTGCTTCCTAAATTGATTACAAGTCTTTATAACTCCAAAAGCTCATTACAACGCTCACCAAATCCTACAGATCATGAACAGTCATCCAAAGAAACTTAAGCAACATTTTATTCAAGAATCAATTAAATATGCACACAAATCACATGGAATTTCCCTTCAAACCTAAGATAATGATAATGAAAACATGCCTAAAAGATGTATAATTAACACACTATCAGTTACCTAAACTCTGTTAGTTTTATGTTGCTGTACAACCATAGTCTTATCTTCTACCCCTCTAATTTGATGGTTTTTTGCTCTAGACAAACAACTATAAATGACCTTGGAATGTCTAATACATTTTTAATTTTTTTAAAAACAAAACATGTGATGCCCATCTATACCCTTTTTAATATTAATGAAAGGGAGAAAAA
This sequence comes from Pinacopodium congolense, assembly GCA_028565735.1. Lineage (NCBI taxonomy): Eukaryota > Viridiplantae > Streptophyta > Magnoliopsida > Malpighiales > Erythroxylaceae > Pinacopodium > Pinacopodium congolense. The sequence goes on along the minus strand of JAOXYD010165907.1, from coordinate 8,439 downwards.
ATATATGAATATTTCTTTTATTTAGGGGGAATTATTTTTTAGTTGTTTATAAGTTTTAATGTATGAATTGGGGGAGTTTTGCTTTTGTTGGCCCCTATATAGCATATAAAGGGAGGAATAAAATTTGTAAAGTTCTTTCCTCTAATTGAAAATTCCGTTTTAATGTAAAGTGGAATATGAACAATATAGTTGAACAAATATAATAATAAAAATTAAACTGGAATAAAGTTATAAAGTAAATAGATAAGAGAAGAGAAATGTAAACTAATTTATAGTGATTTGCTGTACAACTCACAGCTATATTCACTCTCTAATAACTTGATGGAAATTTTATTATTTCTTACCGGCCCATTTGCAATTTTCTTCTTCACTAGTGAAGACCAAAATTTACAACAATCTTCTTTACGTGTGAAGACCAACACTTGTAACTTCAATTCAACAATCTCATCACCTTCAAATAGACTCAAAAGATCATAAGCTAAAGTTTTTAAGAAGGATCTCTCTAACTCGAACGAATGCATAAAAAAATTTCAATAATAACCTTAAAAACACTTAAGTCAATGCTCTTAAATCTTGATAATTCACTTCCCTTTCACTTGATGTCTAAATACACTCTAAAGGCACCTAGCTATGGTGCAAGAGCCACTAACAAATTCATTTTTTAGGGTTTGTATGCATTAAAAGGACATTAAACACACATTTTCTCGTTGAAAATAGCTATTACAGTCTAGATTACATGCCAACTGGTCAATTTCTCAGACACACTACTCAATTAATTACTAGTTGACTAGTCTATCCCTTTGGTCAACCAACATCTATGAAAATTGCAAAAATGGTCGACCACTTTCTTACCAACTGGTCAACAAGTCATGAACTAATTTTCTACATACTAACACATGTCAACACATTCAAACAACCCAAAACCTATCCCAAAAATAAAACTTATTTTCAAAAAATTTAACACACACACACACTGATTTCAAGCTATTTTCTCAAAATATTTTAGTGTATCAAGAGTTTTGTTCTCTTGATTTTGCAACTTGTTTATATAAACTCTAAACATAAATGCATATGTTTGATTTTGAGCCAAAACACTTTGAACAGACTTTGAGGAGACTATGATAAGACTTACAAAAAAAAATTACAAACTATAACCTATTTAAACTTTCATCTTAATCTTAAGAATTCTATTTTAATCTTGTTCTCCGTGAATCCCAATTAAGCTCCAATGGTTCAAAATTATATCTCTTAACATCTTTTCCTCAAACCTATCTTTTTAAAACATCAAATGCAATAAAATCATTAGAAGCAAGATTGTTTTATCATCATCAAAACCTAGGTGGAACTTATCATTGTTTAAAATTTCTTCCTTTTTTATGGTGGTAAAACCATGTGATATTATTGAAATATAAAATTTCATACAATGGAAAACATTTTTCTTCTCCTTATTCTAATATCATACAAATTTTCCTCCTGTTTGTAATCATTAAAAAAATTATTCATAAGCTAAAAAAATTAGTAATTTTAAATTATGTATTTAATAAGCTAAATTGTTCCAATACTACTTAGATTTTCTCCCTGTTTATATAATATGAAAAACAACAATTACATCATGAAGTATCATAACTAAAATACTTTTAAAAAATTAAAGACAAAAAACTCTGATATTAAAAATTCATTAAGAATAAATATCCCTAAATAATGCATTATAAGCCATAAAATACTCAAAACAACTCCCTCTAAATTAAAGCAATTATCATATTTCCTCTTGCCCTTAATTTAACAATTTTATAAATTCTTCCCTTTTTATAAGGTAAACATTAACAAAAAATCATAAAAAAACATTAACATAATTTAAATCAAGTCTCCCTTTAAATAAAAGCAATTGAAATCACATAATTTATCTTCTTTTTTTTCAATATTAAAAGAGTATAAACATGTAAATCTATCAGCATCCAAAGGGGCAATGAAGCAAGAGGAAGGTCTAAATATCAAACATAAATGTTAAGAATGAAATTAAAATGTTACTAACAACATTTAAATATGCAAGATATGGCTTGTGTCATAGAGATATAAATTTTTATAATTAAGCTATTATGCGATTGCTATCATTTTGTAATCCTTGATACTCTCTTGTTAAATTTGCTACTTTCCTTTAGGTATCAGTAAAATTTTTATTTAAAAAAATCATCTAACAAACATTTATGTCACTAATATCTCTTCTAAGAAGATATTATAAAAAAAATCATATTCTCACTTAATTTTACAAGAATTCCAATTTTTTCTTAATCCTGCAAAATTTATGCTCTTAGAGTAAAGTAAATTTTTATTTTAATTGGCATCATCCTCTTACCCTTTTATTTATGCATCATGTAACTATTACTCTCCTTTTAATTTATGTAATGACACTAAGGCATGGAGTAATAAATCCATATAGTGGAACACAAACAACATTCAAGTGTGATCACAATCATTTAAGTATCATTGATAACAAGAGACTATTCCCTCTACATCCATGTGAACATAACATTTTCTTTTAAAATCTCAAATGAAATCAAGTACATACCTTATTTCATTCTATACTTGGTTCAACGATGTGCTTACTTGATTAGGTTATAAGGGAGATACTAATTGCCACTAGTTATAAGTGCCATCTTCTACAACATTTTATATGTCACTTCTTAGGTACATGAAAGATGCACTTATCGCTTCCTTACTTGATATTTATATGAAGTTTTATCTATAAAACAAAAGTTCAACTAGTTTTTGGTACCTACCCTAAATTGGGTCATTATAGGTGAATTAGTTTCCTTTCATTCCAACCTACAAGTTCATTAAACAAAAATTTTTCAACAACTAATATCTTAAAATATGATTATAATCACAAAATAACATCTTAAATGATGGAAATAAAAAAATGAAAATGTCATGTTAAAAAGGGAACTAAGAGTATAATATTTTCTTATTCTACATTCCAAAAAGTGATCCATGTACCTTAAGTACACAAATCAATTTGGTTCCCTAATGGTTTGTTATTAAATAATTTTAAATCCAAATATTGGGGGAGTTGTTCTACCATCTTTGTTTAGCATAACAAGTTCTTTTGATATGTCCAAAATATCATAAAATGACAAGTCATAAGTGTATGTTAATGTGTCTTATATGTATGTCCATATACATTCCTAAGTATTGCATGATAAGTCTTTATGTACTAGCAAAGTCTAGGTGGGTGATATTGTGTCCTAGCATAGGCATTATGTCTAACTTGATGAGGTGCATTGTATAAATGATAATGATTTCCATAATTCTTATGGACATATACATTCCTAGTCCACTTATTTCTTTATGTTGTCATTATGTAATAATAAGACCTAAGAAGTTCTTGGAGTTGTTTACACATACTTAAAGATAAGGATTATGAAAATAAGTTAAGCCAGTATCTCTTATATAAGGCCTAAAAGAATGAGGTTGCCTGTAAAAGTTGTTTTTTATTCTAACTAAGATGATTTTAAATTCTAGGTCTAAATTTAAAACCATACGTGAAGTCCTAATGCTTTTTTTTTGGTGATTTTGAGATAGAAGATTATGTAATTCCTTGTTTTAATGAAGTATTCTATTTAACCAATTTTTCCTTATTACCGTTATCTATATTCTTATATTCTACAATGCTATGTAGTTCATTTTTCAACCTCCCATTTTCTAATTTGCATGTATTTAGAAGTTTCAATATCTCCTTGTACTTAAAGGATATCTTTTTCTTTTTCACAATTATAGATTTAAAGAATTTAACTAATTCCTTATTTTTCAACAGAATCATCATCGACATTATAAGAATTTGAACAAGGAGGTACCTTATCATCATTATTATAAAAATTTGAGTAAGAGGGTACCTTATTAGCATTGTCTATAAAGCATATGTGATCAACTTCTTCCTTTGAATACTCTTCTTTAATTTGGTTAGTGCCTATGTGAATAATCTTTAATGTATTCCAAATCTCATTAGTAGATTCACGTATAGAAACCCTACTGAATTCATCCATAGTAAATGCATAAATAAAAGATGTACAACTTTACTATTTGAAGGTAATAAGTCTCTCATATATTTCATTCCATTCATTTTCATCCTTCGGTACTTTAATCTCTACATTATATACAATTATTATTATTATTTTGAATATGAGGGTCATTTTTTAGCATTTCCTATAAATTAACTCCTATAGACAAAAGGAAGTGTTTCATCCTAATTTTCCAATATCCATAATTTTTACTTTCAAAATAAGGGGTCTATCCAAACTTTAAGAAAAAAAAAAGGCACTATGACTTTTTACTCACTATTCTATTAGAAATATTACTCTGTGAGTCCTTGCTCTTATACCCATTGATATATGACAACTAAGAGAGGATGAATTAGGTGACTGCAAATTTTTCTAAGTCTTTTCACCTAATTGAAAAATTCCCTCTCAATGCAATGTGAAATATGAAAAATATATTGAATTAATATACTAATGTAACCTAAATTGAAATAAACTTATAAAGTAAAGAGATGAGGAAAGAGATATGGATACTAATTTAGAGTAGTTTGGTGCACAAGCCAAATCTAAGTACACTCTCTAATACCTTATTGGAAATTGTACAATTTCTACTATCTTCATAGGGAAATACTAACCCTTACAACTATCTTCTTCATGGGTGAAGTCTAACCCCTACAATTATCCTTTTCACGAGTTAAGACCAACCATTGTAACTTCAATTAAATAATATCAAGACCCCAAAATATACTTAAAAGGTCTCACTTGATTAACCTAAAGTATTTAAGAAAGGGCTCTCAATAATTTAAAAAATGAATTTATAGTGAACACATAAAAAATAACCACAAAAACTTAGATGCTCCACTTAATGCACTTAAATCTTTAGAATTTACTTTTCTTTCACTTTATGCATAAGCACATGATAAACACATTTATAGAAATAAATCTTCAACTAGATGCTTGTTTTCATTATTATACATTAAAGGACATTAAAAACATGTTTTATTATTGAAATTTGCCATTATAGTCAAAATTTTACAACTATTAGTTGACCATTTAGACGCAGTAGCTAACCAATCAGTTGTTGACCAGTTTAAACCTCTAATCAAGTAGTCTCTTTGAAAATTATCCACTAGTTGACCACTATCTTACCTACTAGCTGAGCACCTTTTAGAAATTGGTTTTTCATATACATAACACATTTTAACAACAAATAAACCTAAAGCACATCCCACCTTTTTTGAGCACTTATTTTTAACAAAATTTAAAACACACACACATGCACACACAATTCAAGTTAGTTCCCCAAAAATGTTTTGGTGCATCAAGAGGGTTATTTAAAAACTTTCTCTAAACAATTCTTCTTGATTATAAAAACTATATGCACAAGTTTTAAAGATGAATACATGTGCTTGATTATAAGTCTATAAAAACCTTAAGGGGACTAAGATATAACTTAAAATAAAAATTACAAAGTGTAAACAATATAGATTTTTATCTTGATCTTGAGCCTTCTCTTTTATTCATTTTATTCATGAATTTCATTTAAGCTTCAATGGCCTCAAATTATACCTTTTAACATCTTTTCCTCCAACCTATCTTTTTAAAATATCAAAACACAATCAAGCCATTAGTAATAAGATTATGTTATTATTAGCAAATCCTAAATGGAACCTCCCTTAGTTTAATAACTTTTAATGAATTCTGAGTATAAGAGTTTTGAAGATTTACCTTAAATGAATTTTTAAGTATTTGTGTTATGATATTTGATGATATAATTGTTGCTTTTAATATCATATAAACGAGAAGAAAATCTAAGTGGTAATAAGAAATTCTAAATAGAATTAGAGTAATATAAAATTTTGAGCTTGTGAATTGGAAATTACTTGTTTTTAAAATTTATAAATAATGTTTTGATGATTTAAAAGGGATGGGTATTTTCTAAAATTAGATTAAGGAGGAGAAAAATGAGTTTCATTGTATATGGTTTGCTTTTATGTTTCCCTAATATCAAATGGTTTTTTTATCATACAAAAGGAGAGATTCTTAAACCAAGGGAGGCTCCAATTATGTAACATCCCACTATCATAGGACACCTACTCAACATACTCGACATTATGATGAATATTTGAGTAAATATCCTACAAGGGTGGCACGCTAGAGCAATTACAATAGGCATCATGCAAAATAATCAAAAGGAATATAGACATTAAACCTCATATTTCATTAAACCAAATTTCATTTATACATCATCATAAACTGTACATAAGCAGTAAAAAAAAAAAACATGCTATCTAGACTCTTCCAGATGTCAACTGACCAACCTCTGAGCCATAATAAGCCTGTAAGTACATAGCTCTCACTTTCTCTACACTGTACTAATCTAGGAGTCGAGCTCCCTTTGACCTGAAATGGTGAGTGGGGTGAGTTTTTTGGGAAAAACTCAGTGAGTGGCCATCATCGATGTGTTCACTCTATCCATATATAAGCATATAACACAAAACAAATCACAGGATCATCACAATTAAAATCACATTTTTCATGTGTTTGGCATATCAAAGTATGATTATACAATGTCATTCTATCATGCGAGAAGACAATTACAAATGCACATGGGACTCGAATTTTCTTTTTCTTTTGTTATGACGTTATGCCATTTACTGTCCTATATTAGTAGTTGATACTGGACTCATTCTTCAGGTGATGATCTCGATCCGCAGTGGAAAGCAGGTCCACACATATTTGAGCCTGAGGCTTGTGCCAACCATGGGCATAAACCCCACACCAAACTGCGGCTAGCTTTGTCACCTCAGTCATAACGTCATTAATATGATAATGCATTTCATGAATGCAAAGCAACACATTACAGATTATACAATCAATCAATCAAGCAGAATTCACATACTCATCGGACCTAAGTTCGGTATCCAACCCATGGCTGGGAATCATAAAGAATCAGATAGTTTCGATCAAATCAGAATGGGAGCACATGTAAAACACATGTACAGAATAAAATTATCGGATTAGAGTCTGAAATTTATCATAATGAAACACATAGGTCTTAGAGTTCACATACAAGTCAACACTCCTAATGTATTCCTAATACCAAACATCCTCGGACACTCAGTTTTCGGAATAGTAGTAGACACACCACCTTTTACCTCCACATTATATATATATTTAGATCAGTTTTCATAATTTAAAAAATATAAGCAGAAATAACTGAATTAACCACAGCATATAGAGTGATTGTGCACTCTAGTCCAACTTACAGAAATCTCCAGATATTTAGTGTCTGACTATTCGGGAGATGTCTGGATTCTGCTTAAGGTGCTCTCCTATAATTGCATTACATATACACATATTATTATTTGTTAAATTGCATAATGACCAATATACATGTATGAATATGTCATGAATAATGCACGCTCGATTCATATTCATTCACTTCTAATTCACTCATTTCTGAAGTTCACCATGATCGTATGTCAAAAAAATATGCATAACTTTCAATACAATAATCCAAATGACATGCCACTTTCACCATAATCAAGTTAAGATCCATATAATATACATCTTTCATTCTTTAAGAGCTGTCTTATTGAGCCTTTAAATGCCTCAAAATCAGGACGTAACTTTCCATTCCAGATTTTGAGTTTCACTGACAGTAGTTTCGGTGTACTAACCATAACTTAAGTTATACTCATTCAATAATCGTGATTCTTTCATCCATTGAAAGATGAGATATAGAAATACAAACTTCATTTTTAATGTTCATTCAAAATCAGGCTCTAACCATCTTAAAATCAAGTCCGAATACATAGGTTGTAGAATTAAGGTTTCTATTGAGCAGTTTAAGAAAAATAGCCATAGATTGAGTTTCCCTCATACAATGAATGTGATTCTTTCACCAATGTGTTACTAAGTCACTCTAAATTTCTCATGTTTTAACCTACTCCCAATTCGGGCTCTAAGTACCTCAAAAACCAAGACACAATTCTGGTTTTCCAGAACACAACATGTCACAAGTAGTTTCGGGAGAATGATCATAACTTTAGTTATTTCATCCTTTTTACATGATTATTTCACCACTATCTCACTAAAATCTAGCTATATAACTTTCATTCTTAAGGCTCCTTCAGATTCGAATCTATGTGCACGAAAAATGGGTCGAAAGGTCAAACGTCAAATTAACCTCGGTTTTCATGTATATTGTTCCAATTTCATGCCTATTTTAACTCTACACACTTACATACATCTCATGCTTTCATGCTTTATCAAGAGAGACCATATACTTACTTGTTATCCTTTGTCTAAGTTCCTTTTTAGCTCCCTAAAACATGCAAATCCGTTATCCAATCAAGGAAGGATAAGAGGGGTTTGGAAGAGCTCATCAAGATCTACAGAATAC
>JAOXYD010165886.1:0-10166 GCA_028565735.1 Pinacopodium congolense | reverse complement strand
ATTTTAACTTATATTATAATTATTATGTAATTATTAATATAATATAATATAATGTGATAATATTCTTATAATGTTAGAATTGTTTTAAAAAGTATTTTAAAAATTTTAGTAAGAGTAGTTTTGTAAGATAAGCACGTACCTCTTAAGTTTATAAAATTCATTTGCAAATTCCATATATTTTGATGAGATTTGGATTAAATATGTTAAATTCTATAGAATTCAAATTTCATAACTGAAATGAACAGTTTTTTATATTACAAACATAAAAATTTAGAATTGCAAATGAATTCTACAAAATTTTATAAAATTCATTTGTTTCAAACAGATTCTTAAAGTTTCACTTCCCATGAGGAAAACACCATACCTATCTAGAACCGAAAACTTCTTGGAGGACTACATGCCGTGTTATATAAAATCACATTAAATCCAACTTTTAGCCTACATTCTCCTAATCTAGATAGAATGTAGGCATTTGTTTTGTATATTCGAAGACAATCAAACATGCAACTAAACACATGTAAAGAGCTTTACAAATGGGTGTGTTAGCTCTCTCTCCCATTTTGGACCATCAACTTTTTCCACTCTTTTCTTATCACTACAATTTGAGCATCTTCCACGACACTTGTTCTTCCCATACCATTGCCCCACCTAGCTAGTACATGGAATTATAGTACGAAGAAATAGTGATTTTCATATCAAAAACAAAAGGAAAAAAAGCTAGTCCATGAGTGAGACACTCGTGGACTTTGAACCTAAAGAGAGGAGGAGGAAGAAGAGCATATTGTAGTACAAAATTATTTGACACACTAAAATTAAGAGTTTTTTTTTTAATTTTAGTTTTCTGTTTCGACTTTTCTAATTACGAAAATTGAAAAACAAATTATATAAAAAATAAGGCAGTAAAAAATATATTCAAATTAATAAAATATACAAAAATAAAAACAGAAAATAGAAAATTGAATCAAAGAAATTTTAAAGACTGATTAAATATGTTTTTGTTTTTGTTTTTGTTTTTGTTTTTTTATTTAGATAAAGAAATAAATAATATATAATAAATAATATATTAATATATTAATAAAATACAAAAAATTAAAAGTAGTATATAAATAAAAAAATTTAAACCAAACCACTAAAAAACCAAGCATCTTCATAAATAGTAGCTAAGGACATCACCCCTTGATTAGACCCCAACGACTTCTGTCCACCAATGCTTTTTTTGGGTGGTGGAGTTTTGGTTGCTCTTTATGGTGGTCATCAACGAGATTCTTGAATTCAATGAGGGATGGGTAAGCTCAATAATAAATATGATGAAAATTTAAAAGCGAAAAAAGGGAAACAAATGGCTTCAAAGTCATCTCCATTGTCTTTTACAACAGCACTATAACAGAAATCTTTGTGGTTTTTTTAATGGAAACAGTCCTTGTTGGATGCTCTGAAATCAGCTTTGGCTGCAAAAGGTTTCAGAATATGGACAGTACATGAAATCCCACTAACCAAGTGGCCTTTACATGTGGCTTGTCTTTCAACTAAGACCCTCCCTTTTTTATCAGCAATTTGAGCATATAAAATTTGTGCTATCTAGCCAGTTAAGATCTGCTCTGGGCTCCATCCAATTGTTGGAATAGCCATTGTTGGCTGTCTACTGCTATTTCTTACTCTTCTACATTAAATCCTGTCACTTATCAATTCTGAAAAAGATCTAATTATATCATTCAATAAAATTATAAGATAAAATCAAGATTTATCAAATAATTTAATTATAAAAGCGTATATAAATTTATTGAAATAATCAACTTTAAGATATTACGATTCTTTAAGTTCTTGATCTTTCAAAAGATATTATTACGTTGTCTTTTTTTATTTTTGTTTGATGAGACGGAAGAAACGAACTTCTCTTAAAGATTATAATTACAAATTTTTATGTATAGTGTTTATTCTTAATTTGTTTATTATAAATTAAGAATATAACACTAGAGTTTCTACTCAAGTCACACTTTATTAAATGATTTAGATTTAATAATTCAAAACTTTATTATATCACTTTTAATTTTGAGTCATGCCTTATAATAGCCGGTTACATGTAATTATACATATGTAAATCCATAAAAAAATCCAACACTAATTACATAGTCGATAAATAGTTATTACTACTAACTATTATTCTGTTAAATGACTTGAATGTTTTTTATATATCAAGATAATTTAAGACATGTAGACGGGCACCTGCTGCCAATGTTCTTCTTTCTTCTACTCTTACGTTAGCTGTTTACCTGCTCTAGATGCCCGAATAGGTACGTCTCTGGACCAATTTATCTCGAAGAGGCAACCTAATAAAGGCCACAATTTTTAATGAGGAGGTCGCTTATAGAATTAACAATTCCATAAGCGAACCACTGAGCAAGAATTTTTTTATTTTCCATTTTGGGTACGTTATTTACTCTAAAGGGTTATCTTCATTATCAAATTAGACTATGAGGAAAGATTAAGCTTTTGATATATTATATTTAGATTATCATTTTCTTAAGGTCAAGAAAGTACTGAATAAATAAAAAGTTAATAATGGAGTCACTTAGAAACGTGTAGATTAGCCATTTTGCTTAGGTTAATTAATTATGAGTAATTAGTCACCAATCAATAATTGCAACATCTTGACATGAAAGGAGTCGGTTAATGTCAACGGCGCATTTTCTACTAATTGGCGGCTTTACTGGTATGGTAATATTATTCTAGAATCCTATTAAATTAATTTTGCAGGCATTAGTAAAAAAGGGGTTGATAAGTTTTTTCTTTATTTTATTCCCTAGTTTTTTTAAATTATCATCTATTTTCCTTGCTTTTTATTTACTATCGCCTGACTCCCTTTCATTTTTTTCATTAAAAAATAATAAAGAAATAAAAAATGATGCCATTTTATGCCTTTTTTTTCTTGAAGCTTGTTACATTTAATCTCCCGAAATACTTAAAGTAGAAAAAGATGTCATTTAAAAAATAAATGAATAAAATCTAAAATTTTTTGAAGTTAGACAGAGGTTGAAATTTGTGAATGAAGAGCTTGAGAGTTTAATGTAAGATACTTTATATTAAAAATCATGAACAAATCTCAGATCTAACTATATAAACGTGAAATGTGTAGAAATCATACATGACTTTTTATCTATTAGTTGAAAATTGTGGAAATCTGTCTTGAAATAGTCTTAGATCACTTGCCAAATAAAAAAAATAGGGGGGAGGAAGAAAGAGTGTCGACATAAACTAGAGAGAGATAAAAGAGAGAGGTAAAAATATGTTGATTAGACATGTTTTTATATATAGTAAGAGTAGAAAATTTAACATTGTCTTTATAGATAATCTTTTATTACACGACTGCATCACAATTTTATAAACTATCCGTCCATATTGATAAGGTCACATTTTCTTTTAAACAAATATTTATCTTTTATGAATTATTAATTTAATTAATTATTTTTACTTAATTCAATTAATATTTTCCACATTAAATGTAAGAACAATTAAATGAACTATAATCCAATAAAATTATTCCAATATCTAAAGCATGACTCGGTGTGAAAATGAGGAGAAAAGTAGTAGAAGTAAAAACATGTATATTCATTTGGGAAAAAAATGGCATCATTTTCTACATTTCCATTAATTTTTTAACGGTAAATAACCATAGAAGAGTTGAGTGATAATAAACAAAAAGTACAGAAAGGTAAAAAAATAATTTTCAAAAATGGATGTTGAAATGAAAAAAAAAAACACCAATTGCAAAGAATACATTATAATTAATTATTTCTTTTTCATCTCGCCAAAGTCTCTGACCCTTCGTATATTGGCAAAAGGTATGAATTGCCCCTTAACATTTCACAAAAGGTTTAATTTACTCCCTAACGTTTTACAAGGTACCACTTTACCCCATAACGTTTGAAAAATGGTCTAATTTGCCCCCTGACGTTTACAAATTGGTACAAATTGCCCCTTGAACACTATTCGCAGGGGGTAATTTGTACCATTTTGTAAACATCAGGGGGCAAATTAGACCATTTTTCAAACGTTAGGGGGTAAAGTGGTACCCTATAAAACGTTAAGGGGCAAATTAAACCTTTTGTGAAACGTTGAGGGTTAATTCATACCTTTTGCCAAGAAAAATTCGAGATAAGTTTAAAAAATATACTAATGTTGAGTGCCATCACTGTTACAGGAAAGGAAATATTAAGAAGTTTGGAAGAAAATGAAAAAGAGACGGGAAAAATGACAAAAAGTAAGGTGATGATAATGATGATAAGGAAGTAGCCACTATAACTGAGTGAGATTTCCTTTTCCTCAACAATATTGATTATTTCCACCTGGAAAATTATAAAATCAATTGGATAATTAATAGTGGTGATTCTATTCATGCTACAGGTCAAAAGGGTTTCTTCACATCCTACACTTCCGGTGATTTCAGAATTGTCAAGATAAGTAATAATGGTAATTTTAAAATTATTAGTATTAGTGATATTCATTTGGAGACTAACTGTGATGTTAGGTTACTTTTGAGGAATGTAAAGCATGTTTCTCCTATCAGGCTCAATTTTATTGCTATTGGCAAACTTGATGAAGAAAGGTATTACAAAACCTTTTATCATGGCCAATCGAAGTTGAAGAATGGTTCTCTTGTGATAGCTCGAGGTGAGAAATGTTCTACACTTTATTTGATGTAGGCCAAAATTTCTGGAAGCATGGTTAGTATAATAAAGAATGATGATAAAGTGGAGACATAACGCAAAAGATTTGATCATATGAGTGATGTCAATATTAGTCAAGAGGAAGAACTTGGTTGGGTTGAACAAAGTATATTTGAGAAGATGTGCTCACTGTCTATCTGAAAAGCAACATAAGGTTTCATTCAAGGACTCTATAGATCTAAAGAAGAAACTCAATGTATTACAATTTTGATGTATGTGGTCCATTCAAAACTAAGTCACTTAATGGTTCATATTATTTTGTTACATTTATTGATGACTATTCAAGGAAGTTGTGGGTTTATACTCTGAAGCATAAAAATCAGGTTATAAATGCATTCAAAAAATTTTAAACCTAGTTAAAAGAGAAACTGGGAAGAAATTGAAGTACCTTAAGTTAAATAGTGAGGGTAAGTACATTAGACTACTTGAAAGATATTGTAAAGAATAGGGTATTCGACACAAGTCGACTCCACCTAAGACGCCTCAGTTGAATGGTGTAATTAAGAGGATGAATATGATACTTATAGAGAGGGCCAGATGCTTAATTTCACATGCAAAGTTGCCAAAGTCATTCTGGATTGAAGCATTGAATACTATGGTACATGTTTTAAATCTTTCTCCATGTGTTCCTTTAAATTTTAATGTTTTAGAAAAGGTGTGGTCAAGAAAAGATGTTTCTTATAATCACTTGTGAGTCTTTGGATGTAAAGTATTCATGCACGTTCCCAATGATAAAAGGTCAAAACTTGAATCAAAACATTAAAAAAAATATTTTTTGACTATGGTTTAGATGTATTTGGTTAAAAGTTTATGATCCAATTGAGAAGAAACTTGTAAGAAGTCAAGATATAGTATTTGTAAAGAACGAGACTATAATTGATATTGATAAGGTTAAGAAGACTGATCTTCAAACCAACAATAATTCAAAGATAATGCCTCTAGTGATGGTACTTAAAAGAGTTGTGGATGAAAATTAGATTGAACAACTAGAAGTTGAAAATGCTCCCACATAGATGGATTTTGATGATGAGAATAAGCTTCTAGCTTCTGGAGCTCAAGTTCTGTTTCAACTATGGAGAAGTTCAAGAGGTAGACAAACTTAAACCTGATATTCTTATGATATTTAAGAGTTGAATTTGACATATAAAGGTAAACTAGAAAGTTATGAAAAAGTTATGGGCGATGATTATAAGAAAGAGTAGATTGAAACTATACAAGATGAGATGAAGTCCTTATATGAAAATAATATCTTTGAGTTGGTGAAGCGACTTAAGGGTAAGAGAGCTTTGAAGAATATATGGGTATATAGAGTCAAGAATGAAGAGCACTCTTCACAACCATGATAAAAAGCTAGACTAGTTATCAAGGGATTTAGTCAAATGAAAGGTATTGATTTTGATGAGATATTTTATCCTATTGTTAAAATGTCTTCCATCCATGTTATACTTGGTTTAGTAGCTAGCCTTGATTTAGAAGTTGGGCAAATGAATGTGAAAACGACATTTCAACATGGCGATTTGGAAGAAGAGATCTATATGGAGCAGTTAGAGGGTTTTAAGGTAAAAGGGAAAGAGAACTATAGTTGCAAGTTAAGTAAGAACTTATGTGGTTTGAAATAAACACTAAGACAATGGTACATGAAGTTTAAGTCAATTATAGGGGAGTAAGGTTACAAGAAGACTATTTCAGACTATTGTGTGTTTTATAAAAAATTCTCTGATGATGATTTTATCATTTTTTTTTTGTTATATGTTGATTGTAAGAAAGAATGTGGATTAATCATTTGAAGAATGTGTTAAAAAGGTCTTTTGCCTTGAAAGACTTAGGGCTGGTAAAGAAAATCCTTACTATAAGGATTATTCGAGATAGGAAAGCAAAGAAATTGTGGTATCTACATAGGACTTCCAAATTATGCATATATTTTTGTGGTGATAAACCTATACTAGTTTGTTATAGATATGTAGATATAGCTAGTGATCTTGATTCTAGGAAGTCTACTTTAAGATACTTGATATCATTTGCAGGGAGAGTGGTATCATGGCAATTGAAATTAAAAAAAGTTTGTTGTACTTTCTACCACAGAAGCTGAGTTTATTGTTGCAACTGAAGTTTATAAAAAATTGCTATAGATAAAGAAAATTTTCAAGGAACTTAGTTTCAAACAAAGGCATTATGAGCTATTTTGGGATAGTCAAAGTGTTATTCATCTTGGTAAAAATTATTCTTTCCATTCGAGATTGAAGCATATTGATGTGAAATATCATTGGATCAAAGATGTGTTAGAATCCAAGCAGTTGTAACTTGAAAAGATCCATACAGATGAGAATGGTTAGGATATGCTAACAAAGTCTTTACCGAAAGAGAAACATGAAACTTGTCATTCGACTGCAATAATGGTAGTTCCTCCCATATTGATGTGAGGAGGAGTTTGATGAAGTCCTACGAATAAAGTAGCAATTTTTGACAAATTATGCTGTCAACAGGCTCCGTTCTCTTTATCAAAGATGGCTTTTCTTTGTTTTTATGTTTGTTCAAAGTTAACAGCTTATTTTTGTTAAAAGTCGATATTGTCTTCTTATTTTGTCAAAACCGTGTATCATTTTTTCAATTTTTATAGGCTCTAGCTTATTCTTATATATAGGTGAGGTATGGTAACAGAATAAAGAGCAATGAAAGTGAAGAAACAAAAGAAAAAAAAACAATAAACAAAAAGTGTGAGAGAGGTGTGAGTTATTTTGTCCTTCCAAGATCCAAGTGTATTATGATCTTGAAGTCATTTTGGTGTGTACCTTGAGTTTGGTATTTTCTATTCCATTTTATTAGTATTTTGTTATTATTACCTCTATTTGTTGAATAGGGAGGATTAGTTGTTGCACCAATTATTTTATATAGTGGATGATTTATTGGTTTACGCCTGTGGTTTTTACTCTATGATTTTGAGGTGGTTTTTCACGTTAAAAATTTTAGTCTCTCGTGTGATTGGTTTCTTCAAATATTATTTTTTCATTTTTTATTAAATTATTTTTGATCTTATCATACTCGATAATTTTTGGAAAAATTATTTGTGATACTCTGATACGATTATTTTATTATTGTGTTATTCTCACAACATTATCAACCAACCAATTTAATTCTATGGATTAATTAGTTGTAAAACTCTATCTTTTTCTCCTCAGTCTCTCTCATTATTCACCATTAAATTTTTATTTTTCACTTTCTCTATCTCTCATACCATCTACCTCCCCTAACTCGCCCATTCATGCATTATTCATTTCTCTACACCTCAACAGTAGTTGCTTTGCTCCACTGCCTATTGTAGTTTCTGTTATTCCATATCTATAACTTTTGTCCATCTATTTTCTGTCTCATAAACAATATATGATAAATTTTTTAGAAGAGAATTTAATAAATTCATGTCAAATTGAGTTGTTTCAATCTATGATTGATGAAGGGTGTTTTGTTAATTGTGAATCTCACACTGCTCTGTTGTCTCCTTATAGGAGGAGTGTACTCTTAAACAAAGCATTTTCTATATTAGAGGATATAAAGAACACTTTTGAATGCGAGCTTGATGTCCATACTTATTCAATACTCCTTAAGTCATGCCTCCAAGTTTATGACTTCAAGAAAGTGCAATTATTGTTTTCTCGTATGGCATCCTAGGGTGTTAGACCCAATGTTGTTACATATGGCACTCTTATTAATACTCATGGCAAAGCAAAATTGTAAATTTTGAAGCCCATTCAACCCCATTAAAATTTGAATGCTCCTTCTAGATATCAAGGATATAATGTGAAATAGAATTTTAAATCACCTCTACTGATATTTATGAATCTTTCGTCTATGTTATATCTTTGGTACTTGATATATGTTTTTTATTTCCCATGCTGTAGTTTCTACACATGACAAACAGTAAAGTAGAAAAGCACGATTGGCAGTTAGATGGAGCATCATCTACTATTCAATTACCAATATAACTTGTTTATCTTAATTTATTTTAAGATTTATAGAGATGGAACTAGTGGAAATTCTTGGTTAGGGAAATGGTTTATGACAAATAGTTAGCATGTTTTATATATTAACATACATAGATTCACGCATAAGAAATTGAGAAAGAAATGAAGAGAAAACATTTGAGTGATGGAAGAGACAAACGAGTATTACCATTTTGATGTCCACAAATAAAAGCTTTCCTCTCTTGGACTCCCTCTCTATTTCTAGATAGGAATACATGTGCCACTAGATTGAAGTAACTTCAAAGAAAAGAGAAAGACTTTAATTTTAAGTTTAAAATGAGTTGAAAACTCTTAAGTTTAAAATGAGTTGAAAACTCTTAAATTTTGTTTTTTGTTTTTTACTTAATGTTGATGAATCGTTTAACTCCATATTAGAATTTAAAATACTGTTTCTCTAAATTTAAAATATAGTATTTTTTTACTATTGTATTTTGAAATACAATAGTTCTCTGTCTTAATTTATTGTAGTTCAAATAAAAAAATAAAAAAATAAAAAAATAATTATAAAATTTATTAATATTTTATATATTTATTATTTAAGTGATTGTTGTGATTTATTTTTTTAAATAAAAAAATTATTAAGCCACTTTACAATCAAAATACAAGGAACTATAATATATATATATATATATATGGTAGTTCTAACAATGAGGACTATTTATGCACCAAAAGATCCTCCCATAACAAAAATTAGAGATGACCAACATCAAAAGCAAAAAAGTAGAAACTAAGAAATTATAATACAATATAATAGGTGTTTGAGAATCATCATTAAAGAAATGGAACCTTCAGGCTAAACCTATCCAAAATTCAATCTTCCTATCATTGCTAAGGAGATGTCGAAGAGTGGACTAGGCCAGTACACATCAACTGTTCCTTGATCTAGCACATTGTCTTATGTAGAACTTGCTCTTGATTGGATTCTTAGGCATGAAAGCATCTACTGTTATGCTCTTTCTATAAGCCCTATGGCACCCAAGAGGGGGGTGAATTGGGTATTAAAATTTTTTCGCAAACGCAAACTAGCAACCTAATTCAATTGTAAAACTAAATGCAATCACTAAACCAAGATTTAACCTAATATGGAATGCTAATACAAATGTCAAAATAAATGGGGCGAGCTGTTCTTGAAACAACGACACTGTTGATCAGCCCAAAGGGTGCCGTTGAAGGGTAAGACTTTAACAGCTAGTTTTCCTTTTTGGACTTAACAACTTTTTAACCTCCCAAATGGCTAGTTTTTGTTCCTAATGACTCCAAACCTCTCCCAGCACTATATATATGCTTCTTAAACAGATTTAATAAGTTTAAATACACTGGAAACAACATTACAAGATCAAATCTCTCAAACTCTCAAAGCTTTCTTTATTTTCTGTACAGTCTTTATTCAAGTCATATTTTGAAGTTTTAAATCAGTTTCTTGTGC
>JAOXYD010165875.1:0-10166 GCA_028565735.1 Pinacopodium congolense | reverse complement strand
GTTTAAGGGTACATTTCATATGATATTGCTCATGATGATTGTGGTAAAAATATATGGTTTTATAAGTCTTGGTGATCATTTTGATACAAAAAAGGAGTTGGATGATTTATGGAATCAAAAGAAGGAATAAAAGTATCAAGTTAGTGATTTCCACATCTTAGGCCACATCTATGGCATAGGCCATGGAAATTTCCAAGAGAAGACGCAAATTAAGCATAGTTTTCTAGAGAGATTTATGGCTAGATTCATGATTAATGATAATGACTACAATGAATCACAGGAAGTCCTACAACCATGACTTAGACCATAAGATAGTTGAGCTAATATCTTATTTAAGCAAAATTTTTGGCCTTCTCCATAACTTCAGACCTTTGAAGCTAAAGCCACCATTAAAAGAGTCGAGGTGAATTCAAACCCACCTTTACCAGATTTTGGAGCAAATTGAAGGAGAAGAATTAAATCAAAATGTTAAGGATTAAGAGATTGAGGATTTCTAGTAATATTTATAAGAGATTCAAGGATCAAAGTATGAGAATGAACTTTCTAATCTTTCATGCTTCTTTGATTATTTTTATGTGTTTTAATATGTTTAGAAACCAGATTCTAATAGGATCAAGATGTTGTGAACCCTAAAATGTAGTATTAATTATTCTTTCTTTGATTTAATGTATGAATTTCCAAATTTTTTTAACTTAGATTTATTTATGGATATAATGGATTATTTTTCATTTCTATGTAAGTATCAATTCCATATTTTATTTAATGTATTTAGATCGAGCAATATTTTATATGAATAGATCAAAATAAAGGTAAAAATTTCTTTTTAGAGTTCTAGAGATACTAACATAAGATTTTTGAGATAGGTATGAATCTAATAAAAACAATAGGTTCCATAGATTATAATAATGCTTGTAATTAGGATATTAATTGAAAATAAAATTTGATTAATCAACTAAGAGGATAGGAATTATACCACTCAAGAGAGAGTATAATTCACTTTAGGGATTCTACAATCTAAGCGAATCTAAAGATAGCATTCAATTGAAGTTAAATAATGAATATGAACATGTCTTATGGAGGTTAATCTTCTAGGACCTAGTTTCATTAATTGCATTCCTAATCTTGTAATTTTGTTTTGTATTGGTTATTTATTTGTTTAGTGTAATTTATTTAATTATAAAATCATTCATTGAATTTGATAGGTTAGATAATAAGGAGAAGGATATTTATTAGAAGTTCATTAATAATCCTTGTGTGATGACATCCAAACTCATCTTAACTATATTATATAATGACAATTATAGTTGCCCATTAGATATTGTGGTTAATTACTTTAAGCTTTGAATTTTAGTTTATTAAAACTTACGGGACTATAAAAGACTGATTAACATTTTTTGATATATTGAAAAGATAAGTGTTCTGGAAACATTATGGAGATGAATTTTGGAGCCACATAGTGGAGATACATTTTGTATCCTAGAAGTCATGGATATTTAGCATAAAATGGAATGGATGGAATAAAGCTTATGAAGATTAAAAAAAAGGCTCAAGATGAAGATGAAGATAGAATGAATAGAATATTATGATTGTACGTTTTTTATGTGGTCTTATCTTAATCTGCTTATTGTGATATGAATATGGGTAAAATGTATAAGTTTCATTATTTATTAAATTCAACTCATAATGACCTATTTTAATGAATTATAGGTACATGTAGCCTTGGAAGGATTAAGATCATAAAAAGAAACAACTTTAGGAGAAATCCAAAAGCAAAACAATTTTACATAATGACATGATTATAGATATTATAAAGATCACTATTGTGACACATTGTACAAGAAAACAACATAATGTTGAGATTCATTGGAATCATATGATTCCAGATATTGCCTTATGGTTTTAGAGAAAGATAGAAGATGAATGAAGTTAAAGAATTACACTGTTGTGCTTAAATTTAAGTACCATTTTAGTCTCTGAACAACATTGATGAAATAAAGAATTTAAGTCTAGAAAGGAAACAACTAACCAAAAATCTTATACATTAAGCCCCTTATATTAAGAAGCCTCAAGACATATAAAATGATAAGCAAGACATAATAAAAGGAGTTTTTTTTTGGTAGATTATAGATTATTGTTCTTAAAGTATTGATGGCTATAGAGTGAAGAATAAGAGATTTCCTTGGGAAGAGCTTCAAGGAAAAAAAGAGACTTGGATTAGTGGACAAAGAGTGAGAAATCTAGGAAAAGAGGATGCAATCATTTCATGAGCATTTTTCTCTACTTTTGAATGCTCTTATGTGTTATTCATTGCCACTTTTAATGTAAGTACATTTGTTATTTAGATAAGAATAATTAAGGATTTCTTTTATATAGGATTGTTAGTTTACCCTAATTTAATACAATTTTAGAAAAAGCAAACAATCTATATTTGCAATTACATGATTAGATTTTGTGGTAGTAGATTACTAAATTGAATTATGTGAGTTGTCTTACTATAGGAAGAATCCGAGAGTATCCTTACTAAATACTAAACCACATTAGATTAATCTTGATCTCTAGTTTCTTAGGTCATTCCAATTTGATTATTAGTTGTTATTTTAGTTTATTTTTATTTTTATTGTTAATTCCATAAGTTATTAGTTGTTAAGTTAACTAATAATTCCAAGGGTTAAACTAGTACTTGCTAAAAATCCTTATGGGAATAACGCTCAACTCACTGAAATACTATAATAATCATAGGTACCATTGCTTTAAAGTAAATTATTCTAAAATTATAATTTCACACATATATCAATTTTTTTGTATTGTTTTTAGGGATTTGTTAATGATACTAAGAGAACTTATAGTTATTATTTTTTCCATAGTTTTATTTTTAATTTATGAATTCTTATGTTTTTAAATTATTTTGGATACACATTTGATTACTTTCAACTATTTACAAGCAATATATATGTTGTATGATTAAAAGCTCTAATTTTGACCTTATAGAAGCTAAACCAGAGATCAAGAGAATAGCTCATCGAGCATAAGGAGAACGGCTTAAACATAAGGAAGATTTAGAAGCACTGTCATAAGAATTGGTAAAAATTATAAAAGAGAATAAATCACATTCTATCTTATTACGCCAAGTCATCAATACATAGCACATAATCTAGTATAGTGAGGCCTTCAATTAAAATGAAAAACTTTGCGATCAAGTAGAACATCATCTTAATGATTTAGTAGTTTTTTCAATTTGATATACTACTTGATGAGGGTCCTAATGCACTCATAGTCAACTTTATAGAGATATGTGACACATTTTAGAACAATAAAGCTTTAGATGATACCATCAGGCTAAGTTTATTCCCCTTTTTTTAGGCTTTAAGAGAAATTGTGGCTTAATTACCTATCTTTGAGATTAATCACCATTTAGGATAGCCTGGTAGAGAGTTTTTTTATGAAATACTTTCCACGTATCAAGACTATTTAAGTTAATAAATGACATATCTTCTTTCTCATAGTTGGATTTTAAAACTTTGTATAGAACTCTAAACAACAAGACCCTAAGGCTACTCAATATTTAATTGAGGAGATGGTTATAAACAACTATCAGTGATAGTTACGTAGGAGTAGACAAGTAAAGGCAACAGGAATACATCAAATGAATGATTTGTCTGTATTAGTAGCTTAGTTGGAGTTGGCAAACAAGAAGATGGAAAATTTGAGTGAATCCAATAAGCCAACATAGGTTATGTTTCATGATTGATGTGAGAGAAACCATTATAGTTAAGAATGTCAAGGGGGCAACACCTTTGTCAAGCTAGAATAAGTCGATCACATGGGATACAATCTAAGAAACAATAACCCCTATAGCAACACCTATAATCTGAGGTGTATGTAGCATGCTAAATTTTCTTAGAATAACCAATCTAACACAAGTAAGCTTCCTCCAAGATACCATCTATAATAAAAGAAGACACTGTACTTAGAAGAATTGATGAAAAAGTTTATTTCTACATCTGAAGCTTGCTTCTAGAGTGTAAAGACCTCTTAAAGGAATCATGAATCCTTGATCTAGAACTTGGAGAATCAAATCAAAAAGGTAGCAAAGTTAATCTCTGAGAGATCTCATAGGAGCTTGCCAAGCATCATCGAGTTGAATCTAAGAGAGCATGTTAAACCGGTGATATTGAAAACTTGAAAGGAGTTAATTGATAATACTAATGAGAAGAATCGACCAATCTGTTAGCCTTATATGGCATATAAGAGGGAGGTGAATTAGGTGTTAAAAAATTCTTCTAAATTTTATAACTTAATCTTTTACTAATTTATTTAAATTTGAAAGTTAAATAACAATTCTAATTTATCGAATTGAATAATAACAAAAAATTAAATAATAAAATAAATAGATAAAAGTAAAAGAGTAATGGACAGAGAGACAACCGATTTATACTAATTCGGAGTGATCTACTTGCTCTTACGTCTAGTTCTCAACACCACTGTTGAGATTTTTGTTCTATTACGACAAAAATTACAACGTTAAAAGTACAATCGTTTTCAATGCTCAAGTATAACCTTTCACTGTCCCTTTCAAAGCTAAAGAATAACCTATCACTCCCTTTTCTAAGGTCAAAGGATAACCTCACAAACTCTCTTCTATTTCAAGGCTCAAGAATAACCCTTACAAGAATTTACACTTAATTTCCTAACCCTACTCACAAACACTTTTACAAAAATGTCACTCTCTTAACTTTACCAAAGTGTTTAAGGGCTTACACTAGTATAAGAATGAATGCACAACTTCACCAAACACATAAAATACTCTAAGAATGCACAAGACACTTGTATATGAGCTTCTAACACTTCTCCTTGTATAAAAACACACATAACACATCTATTTATACCCATTCTAAAGCCTTATAATCGTTGCCCAATGTTTATATTCATTAAATCATTTTACAGTTGCAAAACTAGTAGTTATCTAATGTTGATATGCCAACTTGCAGCATTCGGTCGATTGCTATAACTAGTCGGTCGACCGACCAACCTTTAACATTATTTTTTCAGTCAACCAATCTCCTCATTCAGTTGACCTATCATCACTATCTATATGTTCGATCGATCGATCTCTTCATTCGGTTGACTGAACATCAACTTTCTCCAATTCGGTTGACCGATCCTTACCATTTGAGACAAGCAACTCCAAATCTAACCAAACTTAAATTTAGATCAAAACAACACCAACCAAATATATCATAATGTAAATTTTACAATTCAATAAAACTAAATTCAATCCTCTGACCACATTCCCTTAATACTTTAGTCTAATAAATTTGATCCATCTTATCATATACAATCTCATGAATAACCAAATCAACTTGAATCCATACAACTCCAATTCAAATTATGTAGCCCAAGACTTAATTATACAAGTCATAACATTATAACCACTATATCAAATCATTAATCATATTAATTTATTCATCCATTCATCATTTATTCAATTCATTTAACATATATACTTACGTAATACCTTACATGCATCTAACCAATCATTAAAAGGATATTCACACACATCAAATAGAAATAACACCTTTTGATTATGCATTTTATATACAAATACTAAATATGAAACATATATGCATGATTAACCCCTTTCAACACTATGGTAAGACTAAGAGAAGACTTACAAAGCAACTTATGTAAAAACCTATTAAGTTATACTCTTGAACTTAATCTTCAATCTTCAATCTTTAATTTCATCTCCACTGCTTTTGATGTCATCAAGATGATCTTTAACTTCATCTTTTTTAACACAAGCTCTCAAATATGATTTTCGATTCTAAGGCTCCATAACCATACATTTCAAGTATTCACTATACACTTTAAGATTTATTTTCTTCAAACTTATCTACAACAAACTCCATAAATATATTAGTAAAAAACAATTTGTCATCATCAAAACAAAGGTGAAAGACATCCCTTGGTTCAACACAATTGTTAATGAAGAACTAGTCAATAAAGAAGAGTAAAAGGATAGAAATGGTGAGAAACAACCTTAGGTAAAGGAGTTCAAGTTGAGAACACCCTACCTATAGACCTTAAACAACAGCTTATGGATGTGCAATTCAATAAATTTCTTAAAATTGATTAAATAATTGCATATTACTTACCTATTTTTTATGCTTTATCCTAGATGCTCAAGTATGCAAAGTTTTTAAAGGGCCATAACAAAGAAGAGGAAGTTGGAAGAGTTGTTAAACGTGACTCTAAGTGAGAATTACTCCATCATTTTGCAGAATAAGTTACTAAAGGAGATCAAAGATTCGAGGAGTTTCACTATCCCTTACTGAATTATTAGTTTAAATATTGATAGATAAAACTCAAAACAGTAAAGGATGGGAAGAAATGGTGACGCAAAGCAACAGTTAAATTACTTCATTTACAATAGTACAAAAATTGGGGGAAATTTTCCCTACTTATGAAAATTATATTTGGTAAACTAATGCACCAGTCTGATATTAGTGGGTAAAAAGAAAATTCAAATTGGCTAGAGGCAAAAAATGAAGGAAATTTTTTTTACCAGATTTTTTTTGGCATCCATGGCCTTAGTTTCAACTTGCCAATACGTTTTTTTCATCTTTATGTAGAAGATGTTTCATTTTTCCTTCATCTTGTATCCATTTCCTTAGCTTGGTAATGTTATATGCCTTTAGTTCTATGTAGGAGAAATCAAGGATCCTTGCCAGTTATAGAAAGGTTGATGTTTTGTGTCATGATCTATTGTTTAGATATGCAATGAGGAATTGGGTTACTTTGCTACTAATAAACATTGGTTTATAAACCTAAAAGTGGAAAGGTGTTCTAATCTAAGTGGTTTAATTCTATGCTTATTATCAAGTCGTTATAATCTTTGGTTTTCATATCCTTATTCCCTCCCTTAATGGTAAATTCTTATTCTTTCTTTTTCCACTAGTTGATGCACTCTTCCTTAATGCCAATTTGTGCTATTTTTGCTTCACCATTTCAATTTTTATGTATTTGATATATTTCATCTCTTTCTTTTATATGTTTATTTTTCCTAACTTAGAAGAGATTTTCTTGTATTTTTTCTCATATAGAAAAATGACAATATTTATCCCATATCCACGGTTAAAAGTTAGGAAGGAGCTGTATTGGGTTTCAAAATACAAATTGCTGCTTCATTTTGGCTTTCTTAGGGTGTTAAACTATTATAGAGGTTCATATAGGAAAAGTTCATTTTACATCAATGTCTCTTATCACTAACCGATATGCAAAAACATTAGTTGACTTCTACAAACAAACAATTTGGCTCATTAGTGGATGGTTACATATGATATTTAAATTGCATAATATTTTATTAAGAATGATATAGATGATCAGTTTTTCATATAGATTATCATAACATTTCTTTTTGATGCATTAAAATAGTTTTTGTCATTATCTATGATGTAGAGGATATCTAACTTTTAGGTATGTTATTAGAGGAAAAGTTCAAGAGAATAAAGGAGAAATGATCACTTTTATCATTAAGAAAGCTAATATTTTCATTTAAGCTTATACACTTTGCTAGAAATTGATATTACTTTTCAATTTCTCTAAATTGTTTCTATATCTTTATTTAGTATTATTCTACGTTCTCAACATAGGTGTAACACTTGGCTAGTTTGTCTTAATATAAACTATTTATACAAACTATTCTAGTTTTCCTTAGTAACAATTCTTTATATAAACTATTTTATAGCCATTTACAAGATGTAATATTGCTATGTATATAGTATGATTTGCCATAGCACATAATATACTCTAAGTTTACACAAGCTATACAATGATGATTTACAATCCATAAAACCGGTATATGCTATTACTATGCCAATATAGAGAGAATAACTTCTCCAAGATTAAGTATGTAAGCGTACAACAAACATCAAATTCAATTCTGCATTAAGAAAAAATTGTGTCCAAAAGATTGATAGAGAAGTTTAGCGCAACTATGCCTTTAAGTCATTAGTTTTTTTATTTTTTATGATTGTTATGGAAATAATTACTCAAATACTAATACATTCTTATATCTTGTTTTCTAGTGCTAATGCTTGGTAATTATAAGTTAGAGAAATGCATCTAATTATTAAGCTTCAATTTACAGATCTTTCAGTTTTTCCCTTTTAAATTTTTATAAAGGCAATTCCTAAAATACTAAAAAAATAAAAGAAATACATCCATTTTAATTCGTAAAGCTATAAATTTATTGTATTTTAAGAATATAGTGCTATAAATTCAATAAGTTCATATTTGTCCAATCAAATATCAAAACTTTCACTTTTCACAATTAAATGTCAAAACTTGTGAAAATATTGCAATCAACAAAGAAAAAAAGGTAATTTATCATATTACATATATTCTGTAATATAAAAAAATATGATTTACTAATTTAATTGTAAAACCTAGATATTTCAATAGTAAATATAAATCTTTTTTTTGGTTAGAATTTATTAATTTTGAATTGTTAGCTAATTTATTATATTTCATATTTTATATAAATAACTACCATTTAAGAAGAATTAAAGTCTTACAAAATCTGATGAAAGGAGTTAAATAAATGAATTAATAAAGAGTAGTGGATTAAGAAAATTCATAGAGTTTGAGTACATTTAACTACTTATTTACATTAGTGTAGGTGTCACATAGTCAATAAGGTTATAATCCAAATGTGGAACTTGTTTATATTTTACCACCACT
This sequence comes from Pinacopodium congolense, assembly GCA_028565735.1. NCBI lineage: Eukaryota > Viridiplantae > Streptophyta > Magnoliopsida > Malpighiales > Erythroxylaceae > Pinacopodium > Pinacopodium congolense. The sequence goes on along the minus strand of JAOXYD010165875.1, from coordinate 1,424 downwards.
ATGTGTTAAGATATGGTATATTTTGAACAATGTAATATTTAATTATGTATCAATTTGTGTATATCTTGTGCATTATGGTGGCAAAATTTACATATGTTTGTGATACCGTGTATATAAAATTTTGATAGTTTATGTGATAATACATGGTATCTTTTGTACAATACAATATTTAATTATGTATCAAGTGGTAGTATACCATGTACATAGTGGTATTATAATTTATACATAGTCGTTATATGGTTTATATAAAGTGCTAATAGTGTGGTGTTTAATTATGTATCAAGCAGTGGTATATAATGTACATAGTGGTGGTATAATTTGTATATATTCATAATATAGATTGTACAAAATACTATATATAATAAGTTCAGGCATATTTGTACTATGACTTTTAATAGTGTATCAAGTTATAGTATATATAATATATAGTCATGGTATATTTTGTACGTAATCTTGATATAAATTGTATAAAGTATTTATATATAAAGTGCTAAAACATGGCATGATGTAATATTTAATTCTATATTAAGTCGTAATATACTTTGTATATAATCGCAGTACAATTTGCACATTATTGTGCATTATATGTTCTTTATAATATGATATAAATCATGTATCAAGTTGTATAGGTATATTTGTTTTTAATTCCCTTTCACACAGTCATATTATTTTCACTTTATAATCCAGACGTGTGATATATAGTGTAATGTCACATTTGTTGATTAAAAATGTCACTCTATTTCAACATATGCGATAGAGCAAGCTCTTAACATTCTTCCTTATAAAAAAAAGGAAATCAAGAATCTTTAAGAATTCAATCCAAATTATTTCACTAGCTTCTCTAACGTTGGACTCTTGTCAAAAGATGCATAAACATCCCAACTACCTTTAACACCAAGTTCAAGGTCTACATTGAGAAGTAAAATTTTATGAAGATTATAAGATGGATCTCTAATACTCTAAAATTATACCCAATAGCTAGAAAGTATACCATAAAATGATTCCTTTCTTTTTAATTTATAGTCCACATTAATACATTCAATACAATTCATGTGATGTCTTTCAAAAAATTCCTTCAAACTTTAAGCTTTACACATGGAATCATATTGAAATAATTTATCTTTGAATTTCACCGTGCAAACTCAAATCATTAGTAGTAATTATGTTTTGTTATCATAAAAAATAAGATTACAACCTCCTTTGGTTCAATAAACTCCCTCTTTTTGATGATGAAAAAACATGTGATATCATAAAAGGATCAAACACATTTTAAAATGACCAATTCATAACATTTCTTCAATCATACCAAAAACAACTAAAGCTCCCTCTTAGTTCATGCATCAATCTTTTTAAAGCTCTCCCTCAATATATACAATCCACATAACAACATAGTATCACATACATCTCTACCCCTTTTTGATGTC
>JAOXYD010165864.1:0-10166 GCA_028565735.1 Pinacopodium congolense | reverse complement strand
TTTTGTAACTTCTTAACTACTTTATTTAGCCTATTTTTAGAGATTTATCAAAGTATGTGGCTTAAGATGCATGTTATGTATGCTTTGATGATCATGTGTGCTTAATTCTATTATCCAGCTTCGGATTTGTGTTTTAATGTTTTAGGAGAGTTTGAATGCATGTTATAAGGTCTGATTTTGGTTATTGAAGTTCTTAAAGTTCTGATTTTAGCCTGATCAACTAAGATTAGAGTTAAGATAAACTAGGATCCGAGAAATCTACCTAGATTGTTGGAAAGATCAATAAATAACATAAATCAATCCTTGCATGACTAAACCTGGATTATTTGTGAAAGTTAGAGTTCTAGAAATAATTTTCCAGAACTCACTTTCTCGAAATTAAAGCCCATTGGCTAGAGTTAAAGCATAACCAAACTTTAAACTAAGTTAAATGGAGAACAGGCATAAGTCTTAACCATAGATTTGTCTTAAATTCGTGAAGGAACTTTAATCTACCTTTAAATGTGTTTTATGCTCATTTAATTCATTAATCACTTATCCAGAGTTGGATTCCACATGGTTATAATTTTCAGTAATTTTATAAATCATTTTATAATTCAAAATTGCAAAGATTCGAAGCATAACTAAAATAGATCTTTAATTTTATCTTTTTGTTTTTTAATCAAGTAATTTATAATTTCCTAGATAATTGTAATCTAATTAATCTAGTAATTATCTTAACAATTCCAAACATTTTCCCTGTGGGTTCAACACTCGGAGTCTGAAAATTACTCCACTTTATTATTTGTTCAATAGGTGCACTTGCCTTTCATCACGTTGGTTTTTGCTTAATCTCATTTTGATTTTTAAAGTAAAATCAGTTTAAAAAACTCCCATTTTTAATTATTCAACCAACGAACAACATTTCTTTCTTAGATTTTAATTAATCGCAGTAGGTTAATTTGTAAGACTTAGATTTTTCTTCATTTGGTTATTATTTTCTTTTCTATTTTAAATTTTTCTTCATCTGGTTATTATTTTCTTTTCTATTTGGTTTTTATCCTACATTGCTCTAATCTTTTGGATAAGCTTATTTTTAGCCTTGTTGCTTAGGTTTTAATTGCAATCCTTGGATTGTATACCTTTAAACACATGGATTTAACTCCAAAACCATCATGATCATGCTTAGATTTGGACTTCAATATTTAGGGAAGTTTTTTTCTCCTTTCCCTCTTAGTTTTATGTGCTTTATTTCTTTTTGGTCCCCCTAAATAGACCATAATTGGGTTTAAGAGAAGGGGGGGAGGGGGTTGAATATGCTACGATTTATTATTTATTTATTACAATTATGTTATTAAAAATCTAAAAGTAATGGCTTGAATATTCTATGTTGAATGATTTAGAATAAGAGTTGATTGCCAATTATAGTTTTTTAATTTCATCAATGTTTTTTATAAGGTAAGCACTGAAAATTTCTTAATTGATTTTGACCTAAATTTTTTCTTTTCTTCTTTTGTTTTATGTGATTTGTTTATATTGTTAGGCACTTTTAATGTTTAATGTTAATTTCAAATGTGGTTACATATGGAATATTATGTGATTTTTGAATAGGATGTGTTATTAGTGAATAAAAGATATAATTATATTTGAATAAATTAAGCGAACACTCACTCCACTGGCTTTATACCAATAAAAAGCTTAAAGTGTATGAGTAGAGCTAGTAGCCATTTATGATTATGATCTAGTTAAGTAATCGGCGGTGTTAATGAAAAAATGTTCATCTTTATGTCAAAAATCTAGACATTGCAAATAAGCTAAAAAGGATAATCAAGTTGAGAAATCAAGGTGTATTCATGATAAAATATTTGCCCTTATGTTAGAAAGCAAGGTGAAATAAAAAAATTGCTCTAAAATTATAAAGTATAAGTTATACTTTGCATTAGTGATGATTTCCTCGAACAAGTTTACATAATGATCCATATAAGACTTCATAGATGTTTGATATTATACATTGAGGGTTGAATAATTACTAACAATGTGGTTGTGTGTGATAACCCAGTTTTTATTATAATAGAAACTTCTCTATATGTTAGGATTTATTTACCGTGTTTCTTGATTAAATATTATTTAAAACTTAGATAGACATTCACCATCACATAGTTTTTGAATGCTAATAGGAAATTACGTATCAAAACATTTTACAAAGGTGTAATCTATAAGATAAAGGAGGTGTAAGAAGACATTGGATTATAGATGTAGTAGTTAGTACACTTTTAGTGAACCATCTAGGATTTAAAGAGCTCAACTAGAGAGTTAGTCTAGGAAAGGAAATAAAATTAAGGCCTATTTAAAGACATTAAAGAATAACTTATTCGAAGGTGGCCCCAACCGTTGAGGTTTGATGTAATGTAGGATTTCATCTTTTTGTTATTATTTAGTTAAGTTTTTATTATTTTTGTTTTTCACTTTTTCTTTATGTATAGATCCTTTTATTTTTATTAGCATGGATTGTTTAAGGAGCAATTTACATGAAATTCAAAAGATTTCTCTATTCCATTCCTTTTCTTGTTATGTTTAATTACGTTATTTAAACATCGAGGATGATGATCAATATGAGTATGGGAGAAGGGTATAGCACATTTATTAGCACACACTTCAGTTGTTATGAGTTCGAGAGTGATCATTTTTTATAGGCTACTTTGAAGAATTACGATGGTTAATTGATTGTTAATTGGCATATTTCAATGCAATTAACTTAGTTATAATAGTTAATATTTAGTAGTTCTTCATTGGCTTCTAACTTTTAATTTTATTTTGATGTGCATTGTATGTGTTTAGTGTTCCTTCTACGAAATATTAGGTTTCGAAGGACATTCTATATGGATTTCTATGTAAACTTAGAATAAAATATTTAGATAAATAAATTTGTTTATTTATCATGTTTCTTAGTTAATTTTATTTAAAACTTAGGTAGACTTCCACATCATAACATAATTTTCAAATGATAATAGGGAATTAGATATCAAGAAATTTTACAAAGGTATAATTCATAAGATAAAGGAGGTTTAAGGAGACACTTGATTATGGATGTAGTAGCTAGTACACTTTTAATTTTATTTTTATGTGAATTGTATATGTTTAGTGACTCTTTTATGAAATATTAACTTTTTTAACGATATTCTATATGGATTTTTAAGAAAATTTAGAATAAAATGTTTAGTTAAATAAATTTTTTGTTTACCATGTTTCTTTGTTAAATTTTATTTAAAAAACTTAGGTAGACTCACACACTATAACATACTTTTCTAATGCCAAAAAGAAATTGGGTATCAAGACATTCTGCAAAGGTATAATCCATAAGATAAAGGAGGTGTAAGGAGACACTTGATTATAGATGTAGTAACTAGTACACTTTTAGTGAATCATCTACGATTTAAAGAGCTCAGCTAAAGTGTTAGTCCAAGAAAGGGAATAATATTAAGGCCTATTTAAAAGACATTAAAGAAGCACTTGTTGGAAGGTGGCTCGACCATTGAGGTTTGGTGTAATGTAGGATTTCATCTTTTTTTCATTATTCAGTTAAGTTTTTATTATTTTTGTGTTTTCACTTGTTTCTTGAGGTTTGGAACCTTTTCTTTTTATTAGCATGGATCGCTTAAAGAGCAATTTACATGAAATTTAAAAGATTTCTCTATTCGATTTCTTTTCTTACTATGTTTAATTATGTTATTTGGACATCGAGGATGGTGATTAATATAATTATAGGAGAACAGAATAGAAAATTTATTAGCACACATTTTTTTATGAGTTAGAGAGTGATTATTTTGGATATGATACTTTGAACAATTATAATAGTCAATTGATTGTTAGTTGGCGTATTTCAATGCAGTTAACGTAGTTAGCATAGTTAATATTAAGTAGTTCTTGATCGGCTTCTAACTTTTAAATTTATTTTTATGTGAATTGTATGTGTTTACTGACCCTTTTATGGAATATTAGGTTTCTAAGGATATTATGTATGGATTTTTTTGGAAGTTTAGAATAAAATGTTTAGTTAAATAAATTTTTTATTTTAATAAGTTAAAAATATTAAATAAATAATCATAAAAATTTTCACTCCACTGGCTTTGTTTCAACAAAAAATTCAAATTTAAAAGTGGCGCTATTAAGAATTTTTTATAGTGATCAAGTTAGGTATCTGAGGGCATTCAAAATAATGTGTATATCTTTACAGTTAACTTCTTAAACAATCATTTAGAAGCATCCTAGTTAAGCAAACGAGAGTATTTATGATAAATGGTGGATCTATTCCGAACAACCAAATAAAAAAAACACCTAACTAACCTACTATATAGTAGGGCAAGTCATAGTTGATCCCATAAAGAATTGTTTGTGTTTTTCAACTATTCCTAATGTTGTGCTGAGGAAAAAAATAAAATAAAATAATCCCTAGATGCGATGAAAATTAAATTAAATAAATTACAATTAACTAAAGTATAGTGAACAAAATAAGAAAACAAAAAGAAAAAATATAAATTATGCTCTTCCTAAGATGATAACTTATAAACACAAACAAATTCTTCCATCCTAAAATCCTCCAATTGTAGATAGTCCTTGTTAAACCAAGGGTTGGTTCTACCTTTGTTTTGATAATGACAAAGTATTTCTACTAATAGTTTGTAGAACTTTTTGTGTTTGTTTAGTATTTGGAGTGTATGTGATGAATAAGTAATTAAGTTAGTAATTCAGTGAAATTTGTATGACTTATTTAAGTCATGGAATAATATTTTATATAAAGGTTACGTAAATTAAAGTTATATGAATTGATTAAGTATGTATATAAAGTGAATGAAATTGTTTAGATTATTGTGTTAAGGAAATTTGATAAACTAGATAAATTGATTGTGTTAAGTTTGTATAATTGTGTAAAATTTGTAAATATTGGATTAGTATTGTTTTATTTGTGTTATAATATTTTAAATTTAGTTAAGAAATGAATGGAATTGGTTTTGCATGGATTGATTATTGTCTGTATAAAGTTTGGAAGCTAGATTGTTGAACAAGCTCAGTTGAGCTCTAAAATAGGCATAACTGACTTGGGAAAGGATGTAAGTATACTTCTAGATCTCTAAATGCTAATAAATTTTAAAGGATGATATAACAATGTGTCAAGAAGCTATCTATCAAATTTCACGTTAATTGGATGAAGAATGATTAGGACGAAAACACCAATTGATGTTGTAAGCTATCAGCACAGGCATCGGACAATTGAATGGGCCATAGGTCAATCGAATGAGGAATTTGGTCGACTGAATGAGAGATAGGTCAACTGAATGACCCATTTGATTGAAAAAACATGAATAATGTGCAACAGTAACTTTGAAATGGATTGATTTTGCAACGAATACAATATTAAATGATATGAACATTGGGGCAACAACTATAAAGCATGGTGAAGAGAATAACTAGATGTGTTTTATGTAATTTTTGTATCCAAGAAGTATTGAAATTGTTTATGCATTATTATTGAGTGTTCTTGAGTGTTTATGAGCTTTCGGTGAAGTTGTGGTTGGGTATTTTGTGATGGTTATTCTTGAGCCAAAAAAAAGATTGTTTTAGGGTTATTCTTGAGCCTTGAAAAAGAAGAGTGATAGGTTATTTCTTAGCTTTAGAAAAAGGAGTAAAAAGTTATTCTTAAGCCTTAAAAAAGGTTTGTATTGTGAATTCTATATTCTTTTTTATTGCAATAAGAACAAAATCTCAACAATGGCGTTGGGGATTGGGTGTAAGGTAAGTGAACTGCTTCAAATTAGAATGAGTTAATTGTGTCTCTTCTTCTCTTTCTCTTCTGTTTTTATGCATTTATATTGTTTTATTTACTATTTAATTCAATTGATTAAGAATTTTTTTGCTTTCGCTTTCAATTAAATTCATGAAAGACTTAGGTTTAATAATATAGAAGAAATTTTTAAGAGCCTATTTTACCCCCCTCTTAGGTGCCATATAGGACCAACAGTCCTGTACAATAAAAAACTTACTCCTAACCATATGAGAATTTAGAACATGCTGTTAAGATTTAGTGGCATAATAGTATTAACAAACTAAGGAATATCGAACTGAAGTCATAATCACACAAACTCAGACTATGTAACTCAAAGAACTAGAGCTTTAAATTAATTGATTAAGTTAACTTATAAAATCAATTGACTTATCACCACTTGTGGATTTCACTAATGAAACTTATGGATCAAAAGCCAAAAACTAGCAATTCAAGTAGAATTACACCTAAGATGGCCATTTCTATAAATTAATCCCTAATTCACGGTATTACATCTGAATTAAAATCCCAACTTTAATTTCACAATTATAACTAAATTACCCATTAAATTTCTTTAACTCAAGGAAAACCTCAGCTAACATAATGAATTAAAAAAATACTTTGAAATTAACGAAGAAAAAGATAAATAGGGAGAATACATCAAGGAAATTAAGAACACAAGGTTAGAAAAATAAAGAAATAATAATACTAAAAAAACTCAAAGATTAACAAATAATTAACATAACCCAAACTAAATACATGGAACTAAAAAACAAAAATAGGAAAACAATAGCATAAACAAGATCTAAACAAGAATTCTACACCTAAACAACGAAAAATAACAATAGAATTTGAAAAAACAAAAACGATATATGAAGTAAAACCTAAAAACCTAAGCAAAACACAAAGAAATAATGGCTTCCTAAGTGGGAGCCTAAAATATGACAAACATTATGCTTATACATGTTCTCATTAGGGTTTGTGAGGTTTTGGATGTGAAAATTTGAGTAATACGGCATTTTCTTCACCCTTAAATAGCCAATGAACAAACCTCAACAATGGTCATGACTCAATCGTCATTGCATTTTCTAAAAACAATCCTAAATTATGGTTGGGTGAAAGCTTTTGTCTTACTTGAAGTTGTCTACTCTAACTCCCCCTAAACATGTGTAATGGCCATGCAATTTTATATATAGGTTCCTGACATGATGTTCTAGTATCCCATAAAATTTTAAAACAATGTAAGCTTTAAATTTTCATATAATGCATCATCCAATTCACTTACACAAAAACTGATGCTTGTTTGAGCTTCTCATGCTGTTCTCTTAATGTATTCTTCATAGCTTGTCATATGGCCTTGAAATTTAGTGTGGAGCTTGATAATATGATGCTATACATCCTTAAATTGATTTCATACCACTTCTAGTTCGAATTTTACTCCATTTATACTCAAAACTTAGCCTTTCAACTTGTACTTCTGTACTAAGGTCAAATCTGCATGTAAACTCAAAATGAACTTGGATCAAGCATTTAAACATCAAAATGGAGATGAAATGACATTGAAACTCATATAAGAATATTATAAAGTACATCCCTATCAACAAGGTATTTGCACTTGTGTCAAAACGATAGAAGACCTCTAAATCAGATTATTAATACTCGAGAAACAACTTTGAACAAGTTTGTATATGGATTTAAATAAAATTAATTAGATACTTAAGGTTGTATATTAAAGGTTGCTATGGCTCACTGTGTGGCTATGTAAGAATGGAGTTTTGTTATTCTTGATTGGGTTATGACTTAGGTTTAAGTGCATTTGCTTGCATTTCTTATACTTAATTAAATTTAAATTCTTTTTAAATTATTCTAAGGAATTATCTAAGCGATTACTTAAAGAAAAGAAATAGTTCAAGCGTAAGGGTAATTTATAGGGCCTAAGTTGATAAGTATGTTTTCATATTATACTTCTAAGGTTCTTTTAGGTCTTTTAAATATTGTTTGTGTGTTTTAACCTTAGTTAGTATGAATTTTTTCATCCTTTCATTTTTAAGTGTTTGATCATTTTTCGGTATTGTTTAGTTATTTAGGGTAAAATATGAACCTATTTGAGAAATGGGTATGCACTTTGATGTTTGGAATTGTAGGTAATGAATGAGACCCAAAATAAGCATCAGTTTTCCTACTATAATTTCAGTGCATTAGGGTGCATTCTAGGACAATGAAAGGAGAAGAGATCAGATGGCATCTAACATGCTATTAAGACATTGACAGGAGCCTAATTGAATTATACCACATTTGAAAAGAAATTGCTAGTTCTGGTGTTTGCATGCGATAAATTCTTCTCATACCTCTTAGGTTCAAAGGTAATTGTATTTATTAACCATGCAGCACTAAGATATCTATTCGCCAAGAAGGACACCAAGCCAAGGCTTATACGGTATGTATTACTTATACAAGAATTCAATTTAGAAATATGAGATAAGAAGGAAGCAGAGAATGTCGTGGTAAACCACTTGTCATGTTTAATTGGTGGGGAGATGTGATCAAGTGCAGACATAAATGAATACTTCTCCGATGAATCCTTGATGTTGTTAACCGATCTTTTTATGCCATGGTTCACTGATATAGTGAACTACATTGCAAGTGATATCCTTCCTCCTGACTTAACTTATCAACAAAAGAAGCGATTTTTGTTTGAGTGTACTCGTTATCTGTGGGATGAACCAATCTTATATAAGATATGTGCTAATGGACTAATTTCTAGGTGTGTTCCCAAGGACGAAATGCTTGAAATTTTAACACAATGTCATAATTCATCTTACGCAAGTCATTATGTAGCCAACAAGACTGCAACTCGAGTGTTGGGGTGAAGATACTTTTTTTCTTAGACTATTCAAGGACTCACATGAGTATGTCAAGAATTTTGATCGATGCCAATGAGTAGGAAATATTTCAAAGTGGGATGAGACATCTCTCTCTAACATTTTAGAAGTGGAGGTCTTTAATATATGGGGAATTGATTTTATGACACCATTCCCATCCTCCTTTGGCAATACTTATATGGTCGTAGGTGTGGATTATTTCCGCCGATGGGCAGAAGCGGTAGCTACCCCAACCAATGATGGTAAAGTAGTATATAAGTTCATAAAGCTAGTATTTAATAGGTTTGGAGTACCAAGGGAAATCATTAGTGATAGGGGAATGCACTTTTGTAACAAGCATTTTGAAGCCATGTTAAAAAAATATAGACTTTACCATCGAATAGCCACACCTTACCATCAACAAATGAGTGGGCAAGCTGAAGTATTGAATAGAGAGCTGAAGCAAATTGTTGAGAAGACAGAGAGTGATTCAAGGAAGGATTGGGCATTAAAGTTTGATGATGCACTTTGGACATACCGCACTGCATTCAAGACACCAATATGTACCACGGCCTTTCGTCTTGTCTAGGGGAAAGCTTGTCACTTACTCATGAAGCTAGAGCATCGAGTGTATTGGGCTACCAATTCTTTAAACTTCGATGGAAAAGAAACTAGTGAGAAAATGCTACTACATCATAATGAATTGGAAGAGCTATGATTTGATGCCTACAAGAATTCCAAACTGTGTAATGAGAAAGTGAAGAAGTGGCATGACGCATATGAAAAAGAAGGAATTCAAGACTGGTGATTAGGTATTATTATTTAACTCTCGACTTAGTTTTTTTTTAGGAAATCTAAAATCCCATTGAAGTGGTCCATTTAAAGTAATTCAAGCGTTCAAGCATGGAGCTGTTGAAATGGAGAACAACAAGGGTGAAACATTTAAAGTGAATGGTCAAAGATGCAAATATTATTTCATAGGCATTCTCTCTAAAGAAAAGAAGGTAATATCTTTTCTTTCCCTTCTTTAATCTTATAGCATTTGAGATTGGTTAAGCTAATGACCTTAATTTAGCATGTTTTATTATTAATTAGTTTTTTAAGTATAAAAAATAATAACAAAAAACAAAAAAACAAAAAATTAATGAAAAACAAAAATTTTAATTAAAAATTTAAAAATGGAAAAAAAATGCAGGGGTGACTGTGATGCTACAACAATAGTAGCATTGTAACAACACAGTCGCTACAGTGATAATGTTGAGGTATGTTGTACGTCGTATTAATTTGTACTTTTTTCATTTTTGCCTTTTCTGATTATTACAATAATTTTTTTCTTTTCCTAAAATCCTAGTTGTTATAAGTCTCCCTCTCCAAGTGCAGTGTAGCATCCCACTCTCTTAGGACACCTACTCGACATACTCGACATTACGACACACTAGAGCAATTACAATAGGCATCATGCAACATAATCAAAAGGAACATAGACACTAAAACTCATATTTCATTAA
>JAOXYD010165833.1:0-10167 GCA_028565735.1 Pinacopodium congolense | reverse complement strand
TACCAAAAAAAATCTATTTGATTAATATTTATAATAAAAATAAAAAAATTCGTAAAATCTAATTTAGTAATGACAATTAAGTACAATATAAATCTAAATTTTTAAATTAAAATATTTTATAAATTTAATTAATGTATTATATCTATTATTTAATAAAAAATTATCCATAAAATTTATTTATAAAATGTAAAGGAATTAGATTTTCTTATTTTTGGTCATTTAAGTTTTTGTAAATTTATAAATTGTATTTTTAAATAAGTTTATCATTAATTTTTATGTTTAAAAAATAAAACGATTAAAAAATTAAAAAAACAATTCGTTAAATTTGAATAAATTTGCAACATAACAAGTATAATTAGGTTCAGACTAGACTTGAATTTGGACTCGAATCGGATTGGACTTGAATTTGGACTCGAACTTACAAAAATTTGTAAGATTCGAAAGCTCTTAATGGATCTAATCTAACCTTACCTATTCTCATTCCCATAAGTAAAAATATTATTTAGACTAAAATATTTTCTTCTCTGCCTTTTTTCTGTAGCATGAATTTGTACTTCTAAAGTAATTTTGAAAAGATGAGAGTATTGAAAAAACATTTGTAATATAATTGTGATATGTAAGTACTTAATTATCAAATAATGAATTAAATTTATATCTCCAATCACTTAACCACAGTATTTGAATATGGCATTATTAAATTGTTACTTTTAAAAAATAATAATAATTAGAATTGTGTATTGCTGTAATAAGTCAAAAATATTAAATTACATCTTGTAAGTTATATACAGAGAGATGTGGGTAATGTAATGTCACACAAATTCGCTTATAATCTTTCTTCATTGTTAAGAAAATGAGTCCATAAATCTCGCATATCTTAACCTAAGCAAGCCCATGCCTAAGCAAAGTTTTAAATTTCGTACCACACTGGTACTAAGGACAAAATAGAACGAAACAAGAGTATTTCGTTCTACTTTGGCTTGTACCGGCTGTTCCTATAACATCCACATGCTTTCAAGAAAGCAAGACACCTACTTTGATGTCATTGTCACTAAGAATATAAAGTCTACACATGGCTTCAACGTGTTAACTTCTTATGTTTTATGGCTTCCTATAAATGAAGCTAAACATAAGTAAGCTATACGGTTGAAAAAGAAAAAAATAAAAAATTGTTGGTCATTTGTAACGGGTTTAAATGCTAAGCAAGAGTATTTTCTTATTTTGGAGGCTTGTCTAGTCAAGTGAAGATTTAAGCATGTATGTACAGTTGTTATTTACCTAAAGAATATTTATTTGATGTGATTACGAAGTTAGGTCTTTTTGACTAATAGATTGTGATACATATTTAGGTGAGAGAATATATATTAGAGCCATCAAATAATTGGTCAGGAAACCAGTTAAGGTTAAATTGACACTATACCCTTATATTTCTGTGAGATATGCAAAATGTGCTTAGACATTTTTAAATGTGTTCTTTGCATATGTAAAGTGATGTTTTTAACGCTTGATAACCAAATTGTGTATTTTGGAGATATATAAGTGTTATACTAGCAATAATGATTTATATTACATGTTTTATTATGCGGTTTGATTAAGTGATAAATATGACATTAGTATATGATTTTACGTGATATGACATGTATTGCTTGATTATGCGACAAATGTGATAGATATACCTTTCAGTGGTATATGATGATTCAGATTTGATTATTTGTCTTTATAAAGTATAATGAGACTGAATTATGGCAGATTGAGTTAAAGAATTGAAGTGGATAAGTGGCTTGTCTAGGACAGGCTATATTCGATTGTCTTTGGTATTGATGAGTTGTTGTCTTTTGAGTGAGATGTGGTTAGGTACCTGTCTGTGGAGTAGGTACAAGACATCATAGGTCCCAGGGATGTTTTGTGCTGATGATTAGGTATCGGAGTCATCTTGAGTCACGGGGATAACCTATGTTGATGGCAGGTAACAAAGTGGTATCAGGTACTAGCTGTAATTGAGTTAGAGAGGTGCCCTGTGCCTATATATATATGTGTGTGTGTGTGTGATTTTATTTCCACACAGTAATGGGATGTGATGAGACGAGTTGACATACTATTGAATATAGGCCTAATAGGTTTAGTAGGGCCCAGAATGAGATCATAAATGGTAATAATAATATAACTAATCATAATTATAATATTGTGGATGTGTATTGAGTATTTTTACTATGATGTGTTTAGCTTATGCAAGTTTTTTGTAGTGATTATTTTATCATTTATCTGTTATTGTATATTGAGATATGTATATATAAGGGTACGATTAGGTGACCCTTACTAAGTTGACAACTCATCCTTTGCATCTAATTTTTCATATGATAGAGTGAGCGGTGATAACCTTGGTGCTCGAGATTGATTTGTAGAGACTAGGTGAGGCTAGCAATATATGATGTGCATCGTTGTTTAGTTTTAACTTTTTGTGTATATATACTATTGCGAGATATATTTTAAGTTGTATAGACAGATTTTTTAGACTACTAATTACTGTTTATAATTTTAATAATAGTGATGTTTCATAATTATTCATTATGATTTTCTTTTAACATTAATGATGAGATTAAAGATAATGAGTGCTACATTTAGTGGTATTAGAGCGAGTGTACATTTCTAGGGATAAATTGAATAATTAACAAAAACTGATACTATGATTTTATCATGTGTAGGATAGTTTCAAGATATATTACTGCTAACCCAAAGTCAATTGAGGAATCGATTCGTGCTTTAAATGTATCGGAGCCGCATGATATTAAATTAGATCATGTAGATGATGTGTCATCTCAGATGGAAAAGTTCTTTTAGATGATACAACAGGTAATGACTGCAGCTCCGAGTAGCAGGGAGCTGAGAGTAGATTGTAACTTTGAAAAGATTCGTAAGATAAGAGCAGTTGATTTCAAAGGTACTATAGATCCTGCATAGGCTGAAGCTTAGTGGAGATAGACTGAGCTTATTTTAGATAAGTTTTACAGGGTGAACCTTTAGATTGATGGCAGTTACTGAAGATGACTTATGAGCTAAGAGTAATGACTTGATCAAATTTACAGCGAGAGTTTTAGGATAAGTACACTATGAGAATCTATAGATATATGAAGAAAAGAGAGTTCTTAAATTTGATTCAGATTTAGGGGATGAATGTGACTCAGTACGAGGTTCAATTTACAGCTTTATTCAAGTATGTTGGAGACTCTATAACAGATCAGTAGGAGAGATGTTCTCACTTTAAGTAGGGTTTGTGTATGAAGATCAGATTAAGAGTAGGGACATTGGTATTAGATTTCAAAGCACTTATAGCTTCTCCACTTCAAGTTGAGGGAGTCATAGACATGGGTAGGAGGAGAGTATAGTAAAAAATGAGAGATGAGTATCAGATAAGTGAGGGGAGTATATCTGTGAGAAGAGCCTAGAGTTACTTTTTTTCATCTGGTGTTAGAGGATCTCGAAGCGAGGGTTTAACTATGGGTATGAGAGGACGTTGGGATAGGTCAGGGAAAGATGCTGATGTATAAAGTGTTGCTAGTACATCTTCTGTAGGTCAGGTATAGGAGCTAGTTAGGGATACCCATGGTCTTCAGGTCGAGGAGATAAGAGACCTAGGTGTGATACTTATGGTAGATACCATTTGGGCATATGTTGAGGAGAAGAAGGAGTTGTGTAGGCATGTTATATTTATGGTGAGTAAGGACATTTTTAAAGAGATTGTTCAAAAGGGAGTGGAGTGAGAGTAGTAGAGACTGAGGAGCAAACCTGCTATATTTGTGGTGAGCGAGAACACTTTCAGAGGGATTGTCCAAAAGGGGATACAGTGAGAACAGGAGGAGTAGTTCGTTGGCAGAGTAGAGGAGACAGTGATCGATCTGGTGGTAGAGGTGGTGGTCAAGGTCGAGGTAGAAGATATGATGGATCTCGAGGAGGATCTGGTGCACATGAGACTATTCCAACTATAAGTTAGGCACAGTCAAGGATCAACCATATGAGTTGGGAGGAGGCACTAGCAGCCAATAACGTTATATCGGGTAATATCTTATTACTTAATATAGAGGCTTTTGCATTAATTAATCCAGGATCGACCCATTCATATATCTCTTCTAAGTTTGCTTCTAGAGTTCCGGGGGAGGATAGTACTTTGGGGTATAATCTTCGAGTTCGTATGCTAGTTGGGGATTGTGTTGTTGTGAGTAGTGTTAAGAGAGAGATGCCAATGAGCATCAGTGGAATGAAGCTATTAGTTGATCTGATTGTGATGAACTTGAGGGATTTTGAAGTAATTTTAGGAATGGATTGGTTGTTTTAACACCGTGTTATTGTTGATTGTTTTATTAAGGAAGTGATGGTGGAGTCTTCGAGGGGGGCTGATGGTGGTATTTTTGGGAGATCGGAGAGTAATTCCAGCTTGTTTAATTGCAACTTCGACTACTAGGCAATTGATGTTAGAGGGGTGTGAGGCTTATTTAGCTCATGTTATAGATGTTAGAGAGGTGAGTCCTATGATGCAGGATATTCCTGTGGTGAGATAATTTTCAGATATATTTTTGGATGACTTACCAGTTTACCTCCTCAGCTAGAGATAGATTTTTCTATTGAGACACTATCTGAAGTTACCCCGATATGTATTATGCCCTACAGAATAGTCACTGTTGAGTTGTAAGAGCTAAAGAAACAGTTGATGGAGTTGTTAGATAAGGGTTTTATTAGATTAAGTACATTACCTTGGGGACTTCCAGTATTATTCGTAAAGAAAAAAGAATAGTGGTATGAGACTTTGTATTAATTATAGACAGTTGAATAGGATGATAGTAAAAAATAAGTACTCATTACCGAGGATAGATGATTTGTTAGATCAATTGAGGGGAGTAATCATATTTTTTAAGATTGATCTAAGATCAAGATACTGGAAGTTGAGGATTTTTGAGTCAGATATTCCCAAGATAATTTTTCGTACTCGGTATGGACATTATGAGTTCCTAGTTATGACTTTTGGATTGACTAATGCACTCACTGCTTTCATGATATTAATGAAAAAGAATTTTCAAGAGTATTTGGATCAGTTTGTGATAGTGCTCATTAATGATATATTGGTGTATTCAAGGAGTAGAGAGGAGCATGACTATCATCTGAGGACAATATCATAGATTTTGAGAGATAGACAGTTGTATTCTAAGTTGAATAAGTGTGTGTTTTGGTTGGAGCAAGTAGTATTCTTTGGACATATGGTGTCTCATGAGGGAGTGATACCTGATTAAGCGAAGGTAAAGGCAATTATGGAATGGGAGGCGCCAAAAGATGTATCTTGAGTGAGGAGTCTTCTGGGACTTGCTGGATATTACTGAAGATTTGTAGAGGAATTTTCGATGATAGCCAGCCCATTGAATAAGCTGTTGAAGAAAGAGACTCAATTTCAGTGGACTACTCAGTGCCAAGAGAGCTTTGAGGAACTTAAGCAGAAGTTGACTTCTAGTCCTAATTTGGTGTTACCGTTTAAAAGTAGAGGTTTTGAGGTATATGTTGATGCTTTAAGGATAGGCATAGGGTGTGTATTAATGCAGTATGGGAAGGTAATAATGTATGCTTCTCATCAGCTGAGGCCACATGAATTGAACTATCTCACCAATGATTTAGAGTTAGCAACAATTGTACATGCCCTTAAGATCTGGAGACATTGTTTATATAGAAAGACCTTCTAAATCCTTACAGATTATAAGAACCTTAAGTATATTATCACTAAGAGGGAGCTGAACTTGAGGTGGAGGAGATGGAATGAGCTGCTGAAAGATTATGATTGTACTATTGATTATCATCTAGAAAGGCAACTGCAGTGGTGGATGCTCTTAGTAGGAAGAGTTCAGACTTAATAGCTAGTTTAAGACCTCGTTGATGGAGTTAAGGGCTTTGGATACATGTTTGGAGATTGATGATGTAGGTGGCTTATTAGCTACATTATAGATTTAGTCTGATTTGAGAGATAAGATCGAGAAGGCACAAATTCAAGATTCTTATTTATTATGTATGCGAAAGAGGGTACAATAGGGTAATCAGACAAACTTTTCAATAAGATCAAATGATGCATTGGTGATTGAAAGTCGAGTTTGTGTACTCGATGTGAAAGTATTATGAGAGGAGATTATGAGAGAAGCTCATTATGCACCTTATGTCATGCATCCCAGTACTAAGAAAATATATCAAAATTTGAGGCCTTATTACTAATGACCAACGATGAAGAAATATGTGGCTAATTTTATAGGGAAGTGTTTGACCTGTCTGCAGGTGAAGATAGAACATCAGGCACCTGTAGGAAAACTAAGACCCTTAGTTATTTCGTCATAGAAATGGGAAAGAATTGCGATGGATTTTGTGGTAGCTCTACCGAGGACTAGGTGTATGCATGATTCTGTATAGATGATTGTTGATAGACTCATCAAGTCTGATCATTTTCTCCTTGTTCAGCAGACAGATTCATTAGACAAACTAGCAAAGTTGTATGTTAATGAGATTATGAGATTGCATGGAGTTCCAATATCTATTATATCAGATCGAGATCTTCGATTTACTTCTTGATTTTGGCGAGGTTTATAAACAACTCTAGGAACAAGGTTAAATATGAGTACTGCATTTCATCTTCAGTGAGATGGACAGTCAAAGCATATGATTCAGATACTAAAGGACATGATGAAGGCTTATATACTAAACTTTGAAGGTGTCTGGGATCGATATTTATCATTGATGGAATTTGCCTATAATAACAGTTATCACTCTAGTAGTGATATGACATTATTTTAAACATTGTATGACAGACGATATAGAGATCTGGTATTTTAGGATTTAGAGGTATTGGGTTGTTGGAAGGGTCAAAATTATTCCAAGAGATGGTAGAGAAGATAGATGTAGTGAAACAATGCTTAACGGTAACTCAGGATCGACAAAAGAGTTATGTTGATCAGCATTGTCGAGAGATGGAATATAACGTTAGGGATATAGTATTTCTACGAGTGTCACCTTTGAGAGAGATTTTGAGGTTTGGTAGGAAAGGGAAGTTAAGTCTGTGATACATTAGGCCGTAAGAGATTGTGGAGCGTGTAGGTCCATCAGCTTATAGATTAGCTTTACCATAGGAGTGATCGCAGATCCATGATGTATTTCATGTATCGATGTTGAGATGATACTGATCAGATCCTAATTATATCATAGTAGATCCTAAGATCGGGGTTGCCACAGTTATGACTTACATGGAGGCTTTAATAGAAATTTTGGGTTGAGAAATAAAAAAAAAAAAAGAAGACGAGAGATTCCAATGGTATGTGTGTTGTGGAGTCATCATTGCACTCCAAGAGAGACTACATAGGAGGTGGAGGATGACACGAGATAGCAATATCCTTATTTGTTTGAATCCTCAGGTATGCAATTTAATTTTGAGGACGAAATTTCTTTTAGAGCGGGATAATTGTAACGTCCATGTGCTTTCAAGAAATCAAGACACCTACTTTGGTGTCATTGCCACCAAGAATATAAAGCCTACACATGGCTTCAATGTTTCAACTCCTTATGTCTTATGGCTTCCTATAAATGAAACTGAAACATAAGTGAGCTAACTGGTTAAAAAAAAAACATTGTTGGTTATTTGTATTGAACATGAAGCAAGAGTATTTTTTTATTTTGAAGACTTGTCTAATCAAGTGAAGATTTAAGCGTGTATGTACATTTGTTATTTACCTAAAGAATATTTATTTGATGTGATTACGAAGTTAGGTCTTTTTGACTAATAGAATGTGATACATATTTAGGTGAGAGAATATATATTAGAGCCATCAAATAGTTGGTCAAGAGACCAAGTAAGGTTAACCTAAAACTATACCCTTATATTACTGTGAGGTATGCAAAATGTGCTTAGATATTTTTTAATGTGTTCTTTGCATATGTAAGGTAATGTTTTTAACACTTGATAACCAAATTGTGTATTTTGGAGACATATGAGTGCTATACTAGCAATAATGATTTATATTACATGTTTTATGATGCAGTTTGATTAAGTGATAAGTATGACATTAATATATGGTTTTACATGATATGACATGTATTGCTTGATTATTCGACAAATGTGATAGATATATCTTTCAATGGTGTATGATAATTCAGATTTGATGATTTGTCTTTATAAAGTATAATGAGACTTAATTATGACATATTGAATTCAAGAACTATAATGGATTAGTGGTTTTCTTAGGACATGCTATATTCGATGGTCTTTGATATTAACAGCTCATCCATTGCCACTAATTTTTCAGGTGATAGAATGAGCGATGATAACCTTAGTGCTTAGGATTGATTTGTGGAGACTAGGTAGAGCTAGCAGTATAGGATGTGTGTCGTTGTTTAGTTTTGACTTTTTGTGTATATATACTGTTGCGAGATATATTTTGAGTTATACAGACAAACTTTTGATATTACAAGTTACTATTTACAATTTTAATAACAGTGATATTTCATAATTATTCATTATAATTTTTTTACATTAATTATGAGATTAAAGATAGAAAGTGGTACAATTCCAGCAAGTACTGGCCGGTATGGCAAGTTCTCATAAGTACCGGGACTAAAATGAAAATTACAAAAAGTTTGTCCTCTCTTGTATTTTCCCTTCTCTTTTTTTTCGACACCTACATCTACTCTTTCTTCCCCGATGTCGACATTTGTTTCTCCACCTGCATTGCATCTGCTTTGTCTTCCTCGGTGTCGACATCCCCTTCTCTACCTGCATACTTCACAAAACACTTCAATAAAACTTATAGATATAGCGACATTAAGAAAACAATTAAAAACATTTTGTCTAAAACTACCAAAGAAGGAGAACAAACAAGCAAGTAAGAGAGAAAGGACGAGTTGGCGAGAAAGAAGTCACAGAAAAAAAGAAACAGAGAAATTGAGAGAGCGAAGAGAGAGATATTAAGGGGGAGGGAGGGACAGAGAAAGAGTGTCAGGAAAGATGGGGGTTGGTTCTTTTTGTTCTTTTGAAAAATTAAATCAATTCATTACATTATAAAGCAAAAGAGATAAGAAGGAAGAACATGGTTTTACAAAACAATTGTGACCAAATACATGGAGCACTCCCTTGGTCAGACAGATAGACACTAACCACTTACCAAGCTAGGCAGGAGTTAATATTTAAACATTTTGTGATTTAATTATTACTAATTTATTAATTTATAATTATGTACATTAAATACTATAGAATTTATATTAATTTTATAATAATATTAAATATTTTATTAAAGCATATTAATATAAATTAATGAAATATTTATGTTAATTTAATAAATTTTTTATTATATTAAATTTATAATATTGAATGAAGTTTCAAAATTTTCAGGCATTTCTTATTTTTTAATTTTATTTATAATTTTTATATATGTTGAATTTTACATATACATTATAAATAAGTATAATTATTTTTATATGTGAATATTTGATATTCTTATTGTTTTATATTTATAATTAATATAAATAAAGATATAGTTGTTAATATGTCAAATTTATATTATTATTAATTTTCTGAAATAAGATTAAAGTAAAGTAAAAATATATAGTATAATATATAAAGAGATTATTTTATAAATTTTATAAACTTCAAAGACTAATTTATAATTTTAAAAAATTATTCAAAACGATACCAATATTAACTCATACCAAAAAAATACCGTATTAAAACTATTTTTGGTATTAGTAAGAAATTCAAAACCTTGTGCCTAAGTGCTTGTTTGGATGGGCTTATATCAGTAGAGTTTTTGTTCGTAAAATTTTTCTGAGAAGAACATTTTTAAGAAAACAGTTGACTGTTTGACTGTTATTTTAAAAAGAACTTTTTAAAAAGAGTTTCATTTAGTAGATTATTTGGTAACATAAAAATAAAAATACTTTTAATTTTAATTATATTTTATTTTATAATAAAAATTATTTATGCATATAAAAATTATTTGAAGTATATTAAACAATATAAAAAGTACAATATATTAATTATTATATAATTTTAAACTATGTGAAATAAAAATAAAAATAAATCAAATCAAATATTTTATATGGATTATAACAGAAGTAAAATTAATATAAAAAATAAATATTAAATATATAAAAAATAGTCTAATA
>JAOXYD010165822.1:0-10167 GCA_028565735.1 Pinacopodium congolense | reverse complement strand
TATTTTAATATTTGTTTTGTGTGTTTTTGTTTAGTTTAATTTTAATTATTGTTTTGTTTGTTTTTAGTGTTAATTTAAAGTATGTTTTATTTATTTAAGTATTTTTATTTGTGTTTTATTTAATTATTAATGTTGGGTTAGAATTAATTTTTATTGGTGTATTTATTTATTTATTGTGTAATATGTTCTTCCTAGACCCTTTAATGTTTTGATGATGTCATTAAGTCTAGTATACATGCCATAAATACTTTCATTATAATGCATTCTAAACAATTCATATTTATGAATGAGCATAGACATATTACTTTCTTTCACTTGGATAGTACCTTTATATGTGACCTCTAAAATGCATCAAATTTCACTAGTTTTTTCACACATGGACACTTTATTGAACTCACTTCTACTTAATGTACAAAATAAAATATGAATAGCCTTATCATTTAATAAAAGTACTCTTGCATCATTTCAGTTCCACTCTTCCTTCACATTGGGAATTCTTTGGCCATCCTCTAACTTAGTGGGAATGTATGGTCATTCATTCATTATATCCAAAATTTTAACATTTTTAGCTTGAAGGAAAAACTTCATCCTAGTTTTCAAATACAACTATTCATTTTCATCAAAGAAAGGAAGTCTATAAACATTTTGACCCTCATAACTAGATGAACTACCAAAATGTTCCATGATGCCTACTTACTTATAATTTCATTAGAAATTAATGTAAATGTGAGACCTATGCTCTGATACCAATTGTAAACCCCAAAGGCACTTAAGAGGGGAGGGGGTGAATTAAGTGATTAAAAATTTTCCAAACAATTAAACTAGCCACCTAAAACAAGTTAAACTAAATTCAATCACTAAACTATGATTCAACCTAGAATGATATGGAAATACTAATACCGAAAGATAATACCTAAAATAATGGAAAAACGACACAATTAAGCAATAAATAAGGAGAGAAGGGAGAGAAGGAACACCAAAACTTATAGTGGTTCAACAATCCTTAACAATTACCTAATCAACTCTTCAATTACTTGTTAGAAATTTAACTAATTAATCAAAACAAGTACAATCTTCTTCTAGAGTGAAGCTAAGGAGTAACCTTTTGTCAATCTTTATATGGCAAAGATGGGCCTTTAACAATAATAATCAACCAAACAATTTAACAAGTTCGATAATCCTTCTTTACAAGTAACTAAACACACCTAAGAAGGTGTTTCACTTAAAGCACAATTAAACTAAGGGCTTTATCCATCCAGGTAATGATATGATTTAACTAAGATGGACTTGAATGTTTAAAAACATTTTATACAGCAGATTGTAATCACAAAACACTTCAATGTAAGACAAAAATTGAAGAACCAAAGTAAAATGCCAAATATAGACAACTTTGATGAATGAGCATATAGTAGCTTCCAAACACACAAATAATCCTCTAAATATTCATTTATATAATCAGTTAAACCCTTAAGGACTTAAACAAACCTAAAACACTAATTTGGAAGCAATAAATTCATATTAAAATTCCTAAATATATTAATGAACAATTGAACATGCAAAAATGGACAGCTATAGTGTTTATGACTTTATTAAACATGAAATAATGCTTAATTCAATTCAAAGCTTTCTAAACACTTCCCTAAAATTAATTAACACTTTAAGAAAGTTTTAAAACTTAATTCAAACCTATTATACTCATGAAAACATTCTAAACATCCAAGCACAAGAATTAACCTAGATGATGAGAGTTTTGTGCATTTGTATAAAACCATATGCAATGCATGGTAATTTTGAGGCCTTATATGAATTGAACGGTAAGTAACACTTACAAGCATAATTGAAACATCCTAGATAAGATTGTGAATTTTCCATATCCCTTGTTCTTCCATTAAATTCAATTTTAGCCTTTAAGCTTCAAGCTTTCCAATTATAATTCATCATGAAATGCACCTATCTTTAAAATTCACAGCATAAACATGAATCATTAGTTAAAAAAATGTTTTATTATCATCAAAACTAAGATTGGAACCTCCCTAGGTTCATTAGAATTTAACCTCAAGAAAAAGTCAAAGGATTCAAGTGCCATATTAATGAGCTTCTTAATCCCTATGATCATTATTGTTCATTTCATTATGTCTAGGAACTAATTTTCTTATAGGATCTAGACTTTTATCAACCATAAGAGGTAGTGATTTTTATTATTGATATTGATTAAATACCGAATTTTCATATTTTGTTTTAAATTTATCTACAAGATTAATGAAATTTGTTTTGATTTTTATGTGAACAGCAGTTTCAATTCCAATTATTTGATTTCATGTATTTTGGTTAAGAGATCATTTTTATGAATACATCAACCCATAGGAAATGAATCTTGGATGGAGAACTATAGATAGGATTACATAAAATTTCCATATTAGTTGTGAATCTAATCAAAACAATAGATTTCATAGAAGAATTAAATTCTTCTAATTGATATTTAAAGATAAGGATAACGTCTACATAATTTATCAAGTTAGATGGTAATTCTATAACTTAAAAGAGAGTAGGATTTACCTTAGGGAACGTATAGTCTAAGAAATTATAGAGAATCCATTTAATCAAAGTAGAACGATGAACATGAACATATCTTAGGGGGATTAATCATATAAGTTCTAAAATGTTTGGATGCTTATTAAATATAGTTAATTTATGTTTGAATTCTTATTTAGTTGCTAGTTTAATTTGAGTTAATCAATCAATCAATCATCAATTTTAATAGGTTAGATAGTGAAGTAGTTCAAAATAGCCCTAATAGGATCAAGAATTTGGACTTATAGTAGCTATATACTATGATACAATAGGTACACTTACCTATTTAAGTGGTCTTAATATTGTGATTTGAGATTTAAATTCTTTTAATTCAAAATTTAATAGTGCACCACACATGTGATCAATAGGCCTTAGATGTTGATTATGATTTTGAAAAAGGTTAGATGATTTGACAAATTGAAGAGAGAAAGGAAGAAGGTAAAATAGTGAGAATCATGGGCTAGTCACGACCATGACCTAGGCTATGAATTTGGTCTAAGAAACATCAAGATACTGCAATCTAGTGTGAATCATAGCTAGAGTCACAATTATTACTCTAGCTGTGATTGGGCTCAAATAAGAAATCATGACCCTCTCATAATCATTGTGTAAATAAAGTTATGGTCTCTAATCATAATTTGACTAGAATAAGGAATCATGACCCCTTTTACAGTGTGTATAAGTTGTTTTATTTAATTTTTTTTATCAGCTTTTGACTTTAGAATATTGGGAGTCACCATCTTAAAGGGAAAAACTTAACCTCAAGCCATTTGGACAAACTATTGAAGCCATTTAAAAGTATTAATTTAATATTAAAGTGGAGATTCAAGTAGATCAAAAGCTTTCTAGCAATAGTCAAGTGAAGATTCAAGAATAGCATTTCATTAGAATGGGTTTCGCAATTCTGTGTTCTTTCTTAATCATGGTTGAATTTATTTTTATGGCTACAAACTAATTTTCATTGAGATCTAGATAAAATGAACCCTAGAACTATATGTTTATGATTTTCTCTTTGATTTAATGGAAAATCCAAATTTTATTAAGTTTATCCATTATTATTCTTGTATTTAGATTGAGATTTTTTCTAATAATTTCAATTTAATTTCTAATTTCATATATTTAGATCGAGAAATCATTTACATGAATTGATTATCTCTTGAACAAAAGGTCTTGCACATGTTACTAAAGATATAATTACATAAATCTTCTAAGTTAGATTTAAACCTAACCATAACAAAACCCAACCAAAAATTAATTGTAATTAATTAATAGGGAAATAGAAATTATATTTCTCAAGAAATAATATAATTTATGTAAGAAATTTTATCAGTATTAGTAATTTAAGAGGAAGATTAAGTTAAGATAAACTTGAACATACCAAGGTTATAAAGGAATTTTTCTTCTAGTTCTTAATCCTATTGAAGGTTATTTTGTGATGATAATTACTTTAGTTTATAATTTTAGTTTAATTAGATTAATTTTAGTTGAATTAATAATTTAATCAATTAATCACTTGTTTTATTAGAATAGACGATAAAATGATGGTTAGTGCTAGTAGTTCTAATCCTTGTAGGAATAATACTCAGATTCACTAAAATTATACCATTGAATGATAGGTGCACTTGCTCTGTTGAGCATAGTATTGTTTATAATGTGAAATCAACTATCAAAATTGTTGGGTTTTTTATGAGGAATAGAATATTAGGAATGTCTTACTTTTGTTAGTCTAATCATTTATCCTTTCTTTATTTTTATTTTGTTATATTTATTTGTTTAGGTATTTAGATTTTATGTCTTTTATTTAATTTTTTTTATTAGATCTTTGAGTTATACACCTGGTTATCTATTTGTAACTAAAGGTAGTCAATGTAAAGTCATCATAAAATTATCAGTGTTAGTAATTAGGATGGCCAACCAATTCCAATCAATAAATATAGACATGATAGGATGGTTTATAATAATGTTTAGAGTTACACCTATAACTTAGAGTAAAAGAACTATTTATATTACTTCTAGATCAATCAAACTTATTTTCACCACCCCCAAAAGATTGCTATCAGCAACAACAAGAAGAGGAGTCAACATTTGAAAGGATGATAATGGAACTCGTATCTAAAATATAAGTCGAGTTTGAAAGTATAGAGGCTTCCATCCATTACTTAGTGACAAAAATTGAGCAACTACTTGAAAAATTAAAGAGTAAGAGAAATTAAGTTTGCCTACTTCAGCGAAGTGAACCTAATGGAGTGAGATAAGGATGAAATAATAGCAAGTGAGGAGAAACTAAAATTTAAGATGGATAAGGATGCAGAAAAAGCTATTGATTTATGGTTTTTGAAAAAGGAAAGCATGTACCTTTGTTTGATACTAAAGTTTCTAATTTTTGACAAGAAATTAGGTATCAAAACATTTTATTGAAGTATAACCCATAAGATAAAAAAAGTGTAAGGAGACATTTGATTATAGATGTGGTAGATATTATACTTTTGATAAGCCATTTAAAATTTAAAGAGCTTAACTGGAGATTTGGACTTAAAAAGAAAATTATCATTCTCTTATGATAAGGTCTAACTAAATTTATAAGGTCTAACTAAAGAACTGCGTATTAGTTTATCAATTAAGACCAATTTATATTATACTAGTCGACCAATCTCACTTTTGGTCACATATTAGTCGACTACTAAGCCTACATTAATCAGTCAATCCCTCTAAAAACCAATTGTTAGCTATTTTAAAACTTTTAAATATCAAAACATTTCCAAAACTCATCAAAACATTTCTTTTTAATAAAACCTAACTCAAAGACATTTTAAACACTTCTCCAAAAATATTTTAAGGAAAACAAATTAAAACTTCTAAACATTTCGTCTTACTTATAAAATTGATATGTAAAGTACCTAAGTGTCAATACATAGGCAAGAATTGAGCCATTAAACACATTTAGAAGAACAAGATAAGATTTATAACGAAAATTACAAATACAAACCTATTCAAACTTAACAAACTTGATCTTCATCTCACACTTTTTTACCTCTATACTTCAAGATGTAAATTACCTTGGCTTTAGGGCTCTAATTTTTGTACATTTGTATCATCTTCCTATATTTTCAAAGAACTTTCAATAAAAGTAAACCATTGGTAACAAATATATTTTCTCATCATTAAAGTATAGGCTATAATTTCTCTTAGTCCAACACTTATTTAACTATTAAATATATTATTTTTAGTTACATGATGCAAAATAAAAAAATTTAACTAAAATTCAATCTCAATATACGTAACTTGTGAATAAAAAATTAAATTAATTCTAGGATACTAAAAATTTGGTTTATTGTGACCTTGGTTTTATGACCTTTTTAATGAATCTAAAAATGAAAATTTGAAATGTTTCAATTTAAAAAAATGGTTCCAATCTAATTTTAGAAAAGTAAAAGAACTTCTAAGATTGATCTAATAAGTGGATGAAAATAATTAATTAAATTAGTGAAAATTTTCAATACATGTGGATTTATCTTTAGTAAGTTTATTAACGATTCAATAAAATTACTATCAATCAAGAATTATTGACAATAACAATGCCTTAATGATGATTACAATTAAACTTCACCATGATTAGATTTAAGAAAGAAGAGAAGATTGAAAAGTAGAAAAGATTAGGATGAAAAGAGCAAAATGATACATGTGGTTCATCTTTGGTAGGCCAAACTTCCAGTCAAAGGATTAATATCAAGTCAAATGGTAGAAATAGAATATTTCCTTATTTATTTATGGTTCATGTGGCTATGTGATGAATTAGATTTACATAATTCTTACAGGACAAATACCATAAGAATGTACACATAAGCAAGTAAGTGAGAATCTCATAAATATGGAGTTTAAGAAAGGATGAATCAAACGATAGCTAACGCCTCCAATAAGATGCACTTTTTATAGGTAAGACTTTTGTTCCCTTATTCACATGTGCTATTAACATCTATGACAATTTGCCTGGGTGCTCTTGGTTAAAGTTTCCTTGTCAAGCTGAAATAAAATGTGGCACTTAAACAAAATACTGGTCTTCTATAGGGTACTTCTATAGCAATCTATCTTAGAAATTTACCGCAAGAAAAAGCAATTTAGTTAGGAGACAGTACAGCTGTACACTTTTTTAAGATAGAAATCGAGGAATACTTACCAAAAAAGGAAAGAAAATGAATGAAAATATCTCAAGTATTTTGATATTTAAGTCTCATATGAAATGACTGCAGAATAGAATTTGTTTTCCAATTTATGTCAAAAAATTGTTATGTCTCGTATTCACTGATATGGTCTGTTGTGAATTAAAAAATAGTTAATAGTGTGAAAGGTACATAAATTTCAAAGAGTTAGGGACAATTATGTCGCACCTTTAATCCTTCCCTACTCTTTTTTTATTAACATCAAATCTCCTTTTTAATTATAAATTCAAAACCCTTTACTTTTAAGAGAAACAAAAAGCAATAACATTACTTTTGAAAATTGTACTTAAATAAACAATTAGGTAAGAATTGGGTGTTAATGGTAAAAAGAAATTAGGAATTAGGAATATGTTTTTAATGAATCTTTTAATACAAAGGGCTTGTGAGAGAGGCTTTCACATCTCTCTACTTTTCTTTCCCAAATTTGTTTCCCGCCACATTCCTCCTTCCATCTGCTATGGCAACTAGACCTTCTTCATCTTCTCTCAATCTCATATCCAATGCTAACTTTACCAAGTTTCCTAGTTCTGACATTAGTAAGACCCCACATCAAGAGAATCTCATAATACTAGGTTAGGTTGGAACAGTATTGTGGAGATCCTCTAACTTTCGACAAACTCTGCTTTATTAAACCATAAAAATCTGATATTGTTAATCCTCTAAAGGAGAAACTTCAAATAGGAGAAAAGAAGTTGCAAACCACCTTGGTAGGCTTCTTTTTAGAGAAGCACCTATACTTCCCTCAGGTCCATCGCTAGGCTATAATTAGTTAGAAGAAGTATGGTTTGAAAACTATATTAGTTAGTGAAGATGACCTCTTTATTTTCAAGTTTTCATTGGAGTAGAAATCAGATAGGACTTTGGAACTTGACCCTTACACATCCAAGGCAGACCACTCTTAACTCAACATTAGAGATCTAGTCCTAACCCTGATAAAACCATATTAAAGTATATCCCTATCTAGGTGGATTTCCATATGATTTCACTAGAATAATGGTCTTCAAAGGAATTGAGCTACTTGGCCAACTCTCTGGGCATGCCTTTAATCCTTGATGAAAATGCTGCTAATCTTAAAAGCATAGGCTTCATTAAGGTGTGTATTAAAATGGAGATCAATAAACACTTTCCTAACGTGATAAAAAATTAAACGACTAGATGGTAAAGGTAACCCAATTAAAGATAATTTATAAGTTACTTATGTTTAGAAAATTGGGGGAAAAAAACCTTAGTAAGGTCTAGCAACTTAAACAGAAGGGTGGAAAGCTACGTTCCCTATTCATTAGAGGACTTTAGGATGCGAAGTCTGATGATACCTGACAAACTATTAGTTAAGGTCTAGAAAAAAACCAATGGATAGAAGGATCATCATGTAGTGACTTAACTGGGTCATCTACAAGGCCTAGAGAAGGTAACCAATGAATAAACTAAGGAGACTAGGATTATTAATGTTCCATAAGACCCCTCAATAGATGACATCTCAAACTAACCTACTTCTAAAAACCTTAAGTGTCTAAGTTGAAGCCATAAAATCTTGCAACGTCTTTATAAAAGGCTAGTTACGATATTATTAAATCTAAGATTAAACCATAGGAGAGTAATGCCATAGTGCAACATATTTTTGTAGAAAACAACTATTATAGGATCCATACCTATTGTAGGTAATATTAGTGTACCTCTAACTACTCATTAGGAGACTAATTTTATAAGATCAAAATGCCAAGTGTATTTATTATTACCTAAGCACTCCATGGGGAACAAAACAGGGCCATATTATTAAAGGCAACCTAAGGAACTACTGTGATCGAGCCAACTAGGACAAAAAGTAGTTTAGATAAGGGCAATGTTAGGGTTAAAACTAGTAGTAAGTCTAAAATAAAGAAGGCCACTAACTCCCAAAAAAAATGAATTTTTTCATATGGAATGTTAAGGGCTTAAATAGCCCTAATAAATAACAGGTGTTGAAGGACTTTTTAGTCCTTAAAATTCCTGATTTTATCGGGATAATTAATAACAAAAAAAAGAGATCAGTTTTGCTGATGATTAGATTAGGACTTGTTTATCTTG
Source organism: Pinacopodium congolense (assembly GCA_028565735.1). Lineage (NCBI taxonomy): Eukaryota > Viridiplantae > Streptophyta > Magnoliopsida > Malpighiales > Erythroxylaceae > Pinacopodium > Pinacopodium congolense. The sequence goes on along the minus strand of JAOXYD010165822.1, from coordinate 1,315 downwards.
TCTAATTATAATGCTCATTATAATGGTAAACTAGTGATTACTTTTAATGCTTAAATGATCTGAATTCTCAACTAGAGTTACATGAACTAATACATACATTGTGATGTGGGACTCACTCCAAATCAAACTTCTATTTCCATTATTATGGTATAAGTAGGTACCTTAGCTTTAACAAAATATGTTGCGGAAGGATATAACTAGGGTGGCTTTGAGAATTAATTAGCCTCAGGCTATTATTGGAAACTATAATTTCACTCTTAGTTATACTGAAGTCCAAGGTACCAGACTGAGAGCCAAAAATCACAAAAACTAAGGAGCTTTGCAAATTTATCAGTGGTCATGAGCTGATGGATTTAAGATACATTGGCAACTTCTTCACCTAGAATAACAAGTAAGCAAGCTAGTGGTTCATTAAAAAAAATCTTGATAGACGTTTGGTAAATGGTAGCTTGTCACAAACTACCAAATAATAAACCTAACTAATCCTTCTATACAGTAGGGTGAGCTAAAGTTAAATACAAAGAGACCTAGGGTGAGTTAAAGTTATTTCTACTATTCCTCAAAAGGAAAATAGCAAGAAATAATCAATGCCAGTAAATGAGAAAAATAGAAAAGAAATAAACTGAGAATAATAAGAAAAAGCTAACCAAAACATATTTGCAGGATTTAGGACTTACAATCGATCATTGAAAACATAATGGTTATGTTTTGCCTAAGATGACAGCCTATAGACACAAATAAGCTCATGTGTCCTAAGTTCCTCTAATTTTAAAAAAATCATGTATAATAAAAAAAATTATCCTTAACTATGCAATAACCCAGAACAAGTTCTCTAGATTTAATAGCATAAGATCATTAAAAATTATGGAATAGATTACTTAGGACATAATCTCGCAAGCTCAAATTATATAACCTAAAGAATTGAAATCCTAGACTAAGTTGATTAAGTTTTACATACAAAATCAACTAATTTATTACCACTTATGGTATTTGCTAATGACAATTATAGATTATAAGCCTATACCAAGCAATTAAATTAGTCATCATTAGTAGGATGTCCACACCTATAGGAAAACACCTAATTGATAACATTAAAGTAGAATTCCAATTCGATCTCAGCCTAAAACACAATACCCAATAAAAATCAATTCACTTCTCATAATTACAAACCTTTTATCCTCTTATTACCTAAGAAAAATCTAGCCTAACATATGTGAATAAACTAAAACAGAAAATATATTGATAAGATTGAAATTTATTAATTTTTCATATGCTTTTTAATGTTATTTCAATCTTATTTTATTGTTTAAATATT
>JAOXYD010165811.1:0-10167 GCA_028565735.1 Pinacopodium congolense | reverse complement strand
CTTTTTCTCTAAGTGATAAAAGGAAAAGCCTAAGCTTAATTGCATCATTAGAGACCCTATTACTTTTGAAAATATCACAAGAATCATGGCAACTTTTTAAGTGTTCATTAGGATCTTCTAAATATGATCCTCTAAATTGTGATGATCTAACCATAGAAATATGAGCTAATGGTAATAATAATTTCAAAATTATTACCATTAGCTCTAGGCCAAACAATGTTAGCCATAAGTCCACCTCGATTTCCCATTTCTAGTTCCATCATAGTCGGTTCTCGAGGTTCTTGTTGAGGTCTAACAACTATATGTTCTTCTAGGTCCATTTCTATAGGTTCAAATTCTGTGTCACTAAATGTTCCTACTTCTAAAGGATCAGACATGGTCACTTGAGATTCTTTCTTTCTCTTTCTCATGTACTCTTAAGCTCTGGTTCGAAGTCTATTGGTTCAGGATTTTGGCCTCGAGTATGCATATAAACTGAATAAAATAAATAAATAAAAGCAAATACTAACTAAGTAAGCAAATAACACAATTAAGATAACAAAATGCAACAAAAACACACTTGATAGTAAAAGTAGCAAAAAAATACAAAAAAATTAGACAAATTAGAAAAACGAGTTTTTAGAAGTCCTAAAGTAACTAACACCAATTTTTCTAATATTGCAATAATTATTCCCTAACAACGACACCAAAAAGTTGTTGCGTTGGTTAGGTGACTTAAGAAAATTATATTGCTTTTAAACAATTTTACTTTAAAAACCAACATGTTAACGGCAAGTGAACCTATCAAACAAATAATATAGTGGAGTGTTTTTAAGATCTCAAAATGTTAGTCCCACAAGCATAAATGGATAATTACTAGATTAATTGGATTATAATTATCTATGAAATTCCAAATAAATGATTAAAACGGTGAAAATTACTAGTTTATCCTATCTTATTTCAAACCTCACAATTTTGATTTTAAAAATTATTTATAAATTACCGAAAATTACCAAATTATGGAAAATAGCTAAGGATTAGGTGATTAGTGATTTCATCAAGCTTTAAACAAATTTAAGGACTGAATTAGAGTTCCTTCACAAATTTAAGATAAAGTTATGGTTAAGTCTTATGCCTTTACTCTATTAAACTTAATTTAAAGGTTGGTCATGCATTAAATTAAGTTAATAGGCTTTAACAACAAGAAGGTGACGTTTATCAAAATTAATTTCAGAACTCTAAGTCTCACAAATAATCAAAGGATGGTCATTTATTGATTGATTTATATTGTTTATTGATTTCTAACAACCTAAGTTGATTTCTCAAGTCTTATATTGTCTTTCACTAATCTTAAGTGGCCAACATAAAATCAGGACATTTATACATTAAATTAAAAAAAATCAGACCTTTAAACATGTATTTAAGCTCTCTTGAATAATTAAAACACCAATCATTAGGTAGAAAATGAATTAGCCATACATGATCATTAAAGTATACAAAACATGTAACTTAAACAACATACTTTGATAGATATGAAAATATGAGCTAAATAATAATTTTAGAAGTTACAAAACATCACATGAAAGCTCTTGGACATGTCTTAAACTCCTCAACGTGATTTGGACTCCAAAAAAACTCTAAATCATCAAGAACTTGCAATAAAATCAAAGAACATACAAAGATATAAGCTTAATAACATGAACTTTGATCAATCTGAAAAACAAAGCAAATGAAGTAATAATCTGAGTTATAAGAACCCCTATGGTGGTTTAAAAACTCATATATATGTCTTAGTAACAAACTCCAACAAGCAGCAACTTAGAAAACAAACTAAAACTCGAATTACAAATTTGAAGCTTAACAACTCCATGAAAAACTAAGAGGGAAGCTAGAGCATCTCTCTCTAACTTCATATATGAATTCTCCGTATGTTCATATGTGTCTCTGTGTTTTCTTTTATTTTTTTAGCTTCTCCAAACTCCTACTTAGTACTTGCAAACAAGGGAATTAAATAACATCAAACCTCAGCTACAATATTTGAGATATGGTGGTGATATATCTGTCTGATCCCAATATGACAAGTTGACTTGAAGCAATACGGTGCCCTAAGCCTGCCGTATTAGTCCAAAATTGCAACCCCTACATGGAGGTCTCCAGGAGCAATACAGGGGTCTCTCCAGACCCACGTATTGATCCTGAAAAGTGACATTTTGGCTCTCTTCTTAGTCCAATCATTATAATTCACCAAGTAATCTTCATTTCTTACAAATTAAAAAATTCTAAACATAAATTAAAAATATAAACATGAATTTAGGAGTCAAAACATAATAAATATGCACTAAAAATATAATGAATTTTGCACCTACCAATTTCCCCATACTTAAGCATTTGCTTATACTCAAGCAAATCAATCATTTAATTTTCTAAAAATATTATATAATTAGAGGAAACTTAATTTGAGATCAACAACATAACTATTGAAAAAATTTTCTTCATCCTTCAGAAATAATGACTCATCGAAATGTTATATAATCAATTAATCATATCAAATTGCAAATGCATTTAAATCATTTCATTCTTTTTCAATCTTCAACCTAAATCATAAAAATTTGTTCCACATATAAAAGACAAATACACCGAGTTTAATATATCATATTTTTCTCTTTCACATCCTTTAGTTAATTTAAAGCATAATTTAATTAATCACATAATTAATTAAATATAAAAGTAGTTTGGTTGAGAAGTCACTCAGTCTTTTTACTCAAAGGTGAACACTTTGTTATGAACAACCCCTGGTTACTCAACTAAGTCGCATCAAATCAACTGGCTATTAGCACTACTCTTAATTTCAACCTTATGCATATATATATTACTCTCTTTCTTTTTCTTCTTTTTTTCTTTTTTTCTTTCTTTTTTTTCTTTTCTTTTTTTATAACATATACATATATATATATAAGAATTGAAATCAGCAAAGTGAATTCTACTTAATTATTTAACTAATTAAATATTTGATATTAGTTTTAAAAAAATTTTAGGGGTTAATTCCAATTCTTATTCATTTTTCTCTTTGAATGATAAAATGCCTTAGAAGAAGCTACAAAGTTACTTAATAAGTTACATTTTATATGTGGAATATCATTCTAACTATCAAGTATCTTTTCTCCAAATTATGAAATCAGTGAAAAGCATTTAGACTTTAATAGTCAAAATCAATCATATATCCTTTCAAATTGTCAAAATTATGAACTTAAAAAGAAATCATAGACAATAAAAAGCATTAAAATCAAAAAAAATTCCACAAATTATCAACTATTAAGAGAAAATTGATAGAATGATATGCTAGAAGATAAACAAAAGTTCAAGTGTATCATGTGTACTGTATAAAGTCCAAAGCCCTCCTCCACACTTAAATGAAACAATGTCCTCACTGTCTAAAATATCAATAAGAAAGCATAAAAGTAAAAGGGATAAAGGACAATAATGCACCTCTTTGGTCCAAAAGAAGCAATTATCCATCAAAGTCCACATGTAAGTACATTGGGTGAACTGAAATAAGGGCGATCAAAGCACAAGAAGTAAAGAAAAAAGAAATGCTCTAATATCATAAATGTATGATCGTCCAGGTGCATCCAAAGAGCCAAAATACATCAAAATATAGCCATCAAATCTGAACAATGAGAATAACTAAAAATCAGGGCTATCGCCATCGTGGGCTCATTGATACTCCTTAAGTCGCTTTAAACATGAGTCCATATTGTCCATATTAATCTCCATACGACCTAAATGAGCCTCATCAACACCATATAAATTAGAAATCTCAAAACTAAGGTGAGTCTCCATCCTTAATAATATGTTGACCAAATCAAACTGACGAATATCCAAAGGATGTGGAGCCTCAACAATCAAGGAACATGGGCAAGGTGGATGCACGTTCAGAGTGACCTCAGAAGAAGCCTCACCCATCTCCTCCTCAGGAGATGCTGGAGCATCAAGAGGATGTTGAGCCTCTAGTACCTTGCACTTCTCTAATCTACCCTAGACTCCTACTACTAGAGTAAACTTCCATAGCTTTAATGTGCCTATGTTGATCTGAGTATAATTGTGTTAAGCATTTACTTATCCTCAAATAAATCAATCATTCAATTTTCTTAAAATAGTATATAATTATAGGAAAATTAATCCAAGATCATCAACATAATTATAGAAAAACATTTCTTCATCCTTCAAAAATAATGACTCATTGAAATGTTATATAATTAATTAAACATATCAAATAAAAAATGCATTTAAATCATTTCATTATTTTTCAATCTTCAACCTAAATCAAAAAAACCAATTCCACATTTAAAAGGCAAATACACTAAGTTTAATGCATCGTCTTTTTGACACTTTCACATCCTTTAACTAATTTAAATCATAATTTAATTAATTAAATAATTAATTAAATACGTAGGAAGTTTGGTTGAGAAGACATTCAGTCTTTTTACACGAAGGTGAACATTTTATCATGAACAACCATCAGTTAATCAATTGAGTCAAATCAAATCAACTGATTATTAGCTCCACTCTTCTTCTTTTCCTTTTCTTTTTTTCTTTCCTTTTTTTGTTTTTCTCTCTTTTCCTTTCTCTCTTTTCTCTATTTTTTAATATATATATATATATATAAGATTAGAAATCGATGGAGTGAATTCTGCTTACTTATTTAATTAATTAAGTAATTAATGTTCATTTAAAAAAATTTCAAGGGTTAATTCTAGTACTTTTTCATTTTTTTTCTCCAAATGATAAAGTTCCTTAAAAGAAGTCACAAAACTACTCAATAAGTTGTATTTTATATGTGGAATATCATTCTATTCATCAGGTATCCGTTATCCAAATTATGAAATGAGTTAAAAACATTTGATCATTAATAGTCAAAATTAATCATATAACATTTCAAATTGTCAAAATTATTAAATTCAAAAGAAAACAGAGACAATAATAACCATTAAAAATGAAAAAATTTCTACAAGTTATCGACTATTAGGAGAAAATCGATAAAATGATATGCTATAAGATAAGCAAAAGCTCAAGTGTCATCACGCAAAGTATAAAAAGTGCATATATGTTTTTTTCATGATCGTGCACTACCTGAAGGATCATGCAGTTGTATCAATCACACTGTCTATCATGATAATGCACTATCAAAAAATTTCTAGAACACAGGAGTTAATTGATTTTGAGGACTTAAAGCTATTTTTGGCATAAAAAATAGGTGCAAATCCTTAGGAGCCACCCCAAAAGGGTTAGGAGGTATTTAAGGAAAAAGAAAAACATAAAAGGGGTGGCTAGAACAAGGGAAACACAAGATTAAAGAGCAAAAAATTTAGAATAACACAAGTTAAAAGTTTCTAGCACAATGACGAGACGAACAAGACGTTAAAGCTTCAACTCTTTTCTTCTCTTCGTTATTTCTCTTGTCTTTTATGTTAAATCTCAATAACTATGATTCGATCAAAGTTTTGGATTACTAAATTTATTTTAGGGATTACTCTTAAACTATTTTGTAAAATTCCATTTTTAATTTAATATATATATACTTTGAGATATTTATTATTTTATTCTCTAATTAGAGATCAGATAAGATATTTTTTCTACTTTGCGCAATGAGAGTTGGTACCATAATAGGTCTATAAACATCAAAATTAGAAATTGAAGAGAAATATTAATTATTTATTACATGCCCATAAGATTACTTTAAATCCAATTGGATAGTTAGGAAGATTTTTAAGAGATTAAGAGGTTATAATTAGATTCTTACCTATTTCAATTAGGATTACTTAGTTAGATCTCGAGAAAGGGTAATCAAAATCATTGGATATCTAGGGTCAATCATCATTAAATCAATAAAGGGGAGGGAAAGCAAAATAGGGATATAAGTAATTTGTAAGTAATTATCATTTGTTATTCATAAATTAACTACTACATAATTATTTGTTTGCTCATTAATTTACTTAGTTTTTGTTTATTTTCTATTTACTTTCATTATACAATTTACCTTGAACAAAGTGTCACTAAAACTTTTAGATATCTAATCAAAGTCCTTATAAGAATGATACTAGTTATGCTACAAGGCTATGACCTGCATATCTGTAGCATAGCACACAAAAAAATTTTGACATCATTTCCAGGGACTGTAGTTTTGGCATCTCGTGAGATTTTGGTTATTTTGATTTAAGGATTTTTTACACTTTTCCTTGTGTGATCGTAGGAGCATGAGTACAAGGACAACTAGGAGTTCATGCAACCTTATAAATAGACAAGTTTTTTACATCACGAAGTAAGATAGAGTGATTTAAAAAGCAAGACATCAAGCAATGTCTAGATAGAACAACGGCGGAAGAAGGCAACCCAGGGGAAAGCAAAGAACCACTATGGAATTTATGAGGTCAAGATTCAATGCTAATCAATAGGGGATCATAAGACCTCTAGCGTAGGCCAATAACTTTAAGGTTAAACCAGCCTTATTGAAAATGTTACAGGCTAATGTCTAATTCTATGGGTTGGCTAATAAGGATCCTAATGCTCATTTGCCCAAATTTTTGCTTATATGTCATACATTCAGATACAATTGGATATCAAAGGATGTAGCCAAGATGAGGTATTTTAATTACATTAAAAGATCAAGCCAAGACATGTTTAAATTCTTTTAACCTAGAGCATGTGATGACGTTGGAGCAATTGGTACATGCCTTTTTGGCTAAATACTTCTTCTTCATTAAAAAAATAATAAATTTTCAACAAAGAAAAAAGTAGTCTTTATATGAAATGTGGCAGAGATGTAAGGAATTGAAAACAAGATATTCACATTACGACTTGCCCAAGGAGTTCCTATTACAAAATTTCTATAATGGTGTTAATCTGCCCATAAAAGGTACCATTAATGCCACAGCTAGTGGTTCATTGATGCGAAAGATAGTGATTATTGCACATGATTTTTTAGAGGAAATGACAATCAACAATTTTTTATGGATGACAAAGAGGATAAAGTAACCAACTTTTAAGGATCAAAAGGGAGCACTAATTTTAGATTTAGTGACAACATTACAAGCTAAGACAGAAAAACTAGTCAAGCAAATAAATAGCCTAAAAGCCACTTTTTCTAGCCTACTAAACGTAATGACACATGGATGTAAGTTATGCAAGCAAGAGAGTTATGTGATAGCTTATTGGTTTTTAGTAGATAGTAGCAGTATAGAGCGGATAAACTTCATAAGAGCATAACTAGATTTAGGAGGTAATAATTGCTATTAAAATAATTATAATCCTTGGTGGAAGAACCATCGAATTCTTCCTAATCTAACAATGCAAGAAGTCATATAAGAGCACAAGGCCCACCAAGATTTTACCAAGATAGGCTTGAGTCAATAGAATCAAAGATAGTTAATCTAATAGACGTGTTGAATTCCAAGTCCACAAGTAAAGATGAGATTTAGAAGAGGATGGAAGCTAAGTTTGGCCAGATTATAAAGAATCATGCCTCTTCCATCCATAATTTAGAGGTTTAGGTTGGACAACTAGCAAATGCATTATCTACAAGAACTATAGGAGTCTCCAAACCAATACGGAGTCTAATCCAATAGAGCTATTAAAAGAAATAACACCTACAACTAGGAAAGAGATAAAGGAACTAATTGATAAGAAAGTTAAAGCCCACAAAGAAGAAAGAAAATAAAAATATGACAAGAAGGAAGAAACACCATATGTGTCTCCATCACCAAATGTCATAAAGATCCCATTCCCACAAAGGTTACTGAAGAATTAAATAATGCTTAATTTTCAAAATTTTTACAAAAGTTAAAAAAATTGGAAATCAACGTATCCTTTATGGAAGCCTTAGATAACATGCCCAAGTCTGTGAAATTTCTTAAAGACTTCCCAATAAACAAGTGAACTTATGATGAAAATCATATGGTATCTTTAATAGAAAGTTGCAAATCCATCATTTCTAGCCACATGCATTCAAAATTACAAGGTCTAAGAAGTTTTATTATACCTTGTATAGTTGGTAATCTTGAATTATCTAAGAGTTTGTATGACTTAGGTTCAAGTACATGCGCGGTCATGCAACAGGAGGCTGTTGTGTTTTGTTTTCCTTAGCGGATCATTGATCTTCTCTTAGAAGAGCAAGAAAGAAGACATTTTATCCAAGTCTAGTGAAGAAGAAGAAGCCGAGTATCGTGCCATGTCTTCTGTTGATATTTAAGGTATAATTATATTTTCATATATTTCCAAGATCAAGAGAAGACATCTTCACATGTCCTTGTGGAACCTTCACCTAATGATGGATGCCTTTTGGACTTTGCCATACATCAACAACTTCTCAAAGGTGCATGATGGCTATTTTTACAGGCATGATTAAGGATATTATAGAAGTTTTTATGAATGACTTTTCAGTCTTTGGAGACTCTTTTGAACATTGTTTAACAAATCTAGATAGAGCTCTTCAAAGGTCTGAGAAATCGCATTTGGTTCTAAATTGGGAGAAATGCCACTTCATGACCCACGAGGGCACAGTTCAAGGACATAAGATATCGTGCAATGGTGTAAAGGTGGATAGATCCAAAATAAAGGTCATTAGGAAGTTTCCACCAATAAGCAATGTCAAAGGACTGTAAGCATTTTTGGGATATGGAGGATTCTATCGTTATTTTATGAAGGATTTTTCTCTTACCATTAGACCTCTTACAAACTTATTAATTAAGGATGTACCTTTAGGTTAAAGAAACACTCACTTCATCAACCATATTGACATTGCCAGATTGGTCCTTACCATTCGGGATTTTGAGCGATGCTAGTGATCAAACAATAGGACATATGATGAGGCAGAAAAAGGAAAAAAGATTGCATGCCATCTACTATGAAAAAAAGATCTTGAGAAAAGCTCAATTAAATTGCACAACAACTGAAAAGGAGTTACTAGGGGTGATATTTGCATGTGACAAGTTTCAGTCGTATCTTTTAGGTTTTAAAGTAATTATTTATGCAAACCATGTGGTGTTAAGATATATCTTTGCCAAGAAAGATATAATGCTAGGACTTATCTGGTGGGAGTTGCTTCTCCAAGAGTTCAACATAGAGATTGGAGATAAAACCAGAGCAAAAAACATAGGGGCAAATTACCTATCACTTCTTCAAAGAGGGGAGATATGCCAAGGTGAAGAGATCAACTAGCAATTTCCAGATGAATCCTTGATGGCAGACCACCCATTTGTTCTATGGTATGCTAATATAGTATATTACATCGCTAGTGGTATCCTTCCCCTAATTTTTTTAAATAAAAGAAGTAATTTTTTGTTAACACACTCATTATTTGGGGCAAGAACCTATTTTATGTAAGATTTTTGCTAATGGATTAATTTGTAAATGTGTTCTAGTTGAAGGGATGCTAGAAATACTAACCCATTGTCATAATTCTTCTTACACAAGTCATTATGGAGCAAACAAAATGACAGTGGATTCTTTTGGCCTAACTTGATAAAGGATGCTTATGAATATGTGATGAATTGTGATAGATGCAAAGATTTGGGAATATTTCAAGGAAATATGAGATGCCCCTTTCCACCATCTTGTAGGTTGATATTTTTTATGTATGGGGGCTGGACATCATAAGACCTTTTCCGTCCTCTCTTGAGAACATATACATTCTAGTTGGTATGGACTACGTTCCAAGATGACCTGAAGCAAAGGAAACTCCAACTAATTATGGTAAAGTGTTACAAACATTTATCAAGAGGATCTTTAGTATGTTTGGAGTTCTGAGAGTAATTATAAGTGATGGAGGAGTGCATTTTTGTAACAAGTCTTTTTAAGCATTTCTTAAAAGGTATGGAGTCTATAATCGAGTGGCCACACCATATCATCTACAATCAAGTGGTCAAGTTGAGGTTGGTAACCAAGAGCTAAAGAGAATCTTAGAGAAAATTATGAATGGATTGAAGAAGGATTAGGCATTGAAACACAATGATACAATATAGGTATATCTAATTGCCTTTAAGACACTTATAAGTACAATTCCTTTCTAGCTTGTTTATGAAAGGGCTTGTCACTTGCCCATGAAGTTAGAGCATAAGGTGTAACAGTCCAGTCTAGTCACCACCCTTGCCTACAGATATTGTCCGCTTTGGATGGCCCATCTAGGCGTCACAC
>JAOXYD010165810.1:0-23847 GCA_028565735.1 Pinacopodium congolense | reverse complement strand
ACTATTTTCTCCAATTAATCACAATTTAACCATTTAATCCACATTTAACTATGCTAATTCCAATTAGGGTATGTTTTAGGGTGTTACACAGTTGCACATGTTTTGAAATGTCGATTCTATTGGCCAACCTTGTTCAAAGATGCTCTAGATTTTATGGTAAAGTGTGATAGGTGTCAAAGAGTGCGCAACATATTGAAGAGGGATGAGATGCCACTTTCCAATATCATAGAGGTGGAGATATACGATGTTTGGGGCTTGGATTTCAAGGGGCCATTCCCATCTTCATCAGGTAACTCTTATATATTGGTTGGAGTTGATTACATTTCCAAGTGGGGTGAGGCCAAAGCTACTCCAACCAAAGATGGCAAGTGGTCCAAAGATTTATCCAGAACATCGTCAATAGATTTGGAGTGCCTAGTGTGATCATTAGTGATGGAGGGAGTCACTTTTACAGCAAGCCCTTTGAAGCTCTATTAAAAAGGTACGATATACATCACCAAGTGACGACTCCTTACCACCCCCAAACTAGTGGCCAAATAGAAGTAGTGAACAGAGAGTTAAAGAAAATTTTGGAGAAGGTAGTGAGCACTTCAAGAAAGGATTGGGCGTTGAAGCTAAATGACACACTATCGGCTTATAGGACAGCTTTCAAGACACCTATAGGTACCATACCATATGGACTTGTGTATGGCAAGGCTTGCTATTTATCATTGGAGTTAGAGCATGGGGCCTATTAGGCAGTGAGAAAGTTGAACATGGATTGGAAGTGAGCAGGTGAGAAGAGATTGTTACAGCTTGATGAATTGGAAGGGTTGAGGTTTGACGCTTAGAAAAATGCCAAGTTGTACAAGGAAAGGGAAAAGAAGTGGCATATTGTTCACAATAAGAAGAAGGAGTTTAAAAGTTGGGACTTTGTGCTTTTTTTTAATTAACGACTTCAGTTATTTCCTAGAAAGCTTAACTCAAGATGGAGTGGACGGTTTAAGGTTATTAAAGTGTTTCACCATGGAGCTTTGGAGTTGGAAAATGATAAGGGTGAAGCATTCAAGGTTAATAGGCATCAGTGCAAGCTATACTTTGGAGGGGCATTCTCACAAGAAAGGGAAGTCATCTCTTTCCTTTCATCCACCCTCTCATGACTTCTTATGGAATGGTCAAGCTAATGACCTTAACTCAACATGTTTTTTCTTTAAAATTTTTTTGTCTTTGTATTTAGATTAGTTTTGCTTTAATTGGTTTTGTTTTTGCTTTATTTTTTAGTTTGTTTGATCTTTAGCTTGTTTCCATTTTGATCTCTTGATGTTTAGGTGACTTGATGATTTCCTGAACCTTAAAGAATTGTTATGCATCATAGCTTAATAAAGGACCAAAGAAAGAAGATTTCCTACACCTTGGAAGACACCACCCTAAGTCCTTTTAACCCTTAATCTCTTCGTGTTTTGTTTTTTTATGTGTGTTTGTTAAGTTTTGATGTTCTACTTTCCACAATGAGGATAATGTGTTGAAGTGTGGGGATGTAGTCTTTGCATGTGTTTTACATTTGTGTTTGCATTATTTGCATTATGTTATTTAAGAATAATGTTTTAGGCATATTAGGGTGTTGTTGTGTGTTGTTTTGTGTAAGTAATGGAACCATACTTGAATCATTTTGATATTTGTTGCCATGAGATTCTATCATGCTAGTTGGAATGAGATTGAATGCATGCTTGACTCGGATTAGGCTACTTGAGTAGAGAGTGAAACAATATTGAATGATGAAAAGTAGTTAGTTGCATAAGCTTACTCAGAACTTGACACTTGAGCAATGAGGTTGTGTAGAGATGTATAATGAATTTTCATTTCAGAGCCTATATGACTCCATCTATATTCATTTCATTTCTTTGTATGTGTGATTCTTCCTTACGTTATTACCTTCAGAATTTGCTTTGAACAGGTTTGAGTCTACTGGTTGCATGCTTAATAAAGATGATTAAGGCCCTTTTTGTGTTAACCCTTGGCTTAAATGACCTACCTTTTATTATCCTTTGCTAGAACTATTGGGCCTTAACCCTTTTGTTTCTTGAACACCCCATTTAAAAACCCAAAAGTATGCATTCACATGCTCAGTAGAGTATTAAGTGATGCATTAGTTAGGATTTTTAGCTACATTTTTTTAGATGAGTTTAGTCATACTGTACTATTTTATTTCATTTAGCTACTATTTTGTTTATTGATTCGTTATTATTGTTTCAAAAGACAGAAAAAAAAGAAGAAAAGAGAGAAAAAGAAGGAAAAGAAAAAGGAATAACATTTAGTAACATCAATAAGTGTAGAGTATCAGTATTATTCATTACAACCCGAAACAAAATCCTTTTGAACTATTTTAGCATGTAATCATTATGGAGAAGAATTGGTATATTAGCAAGCCTATGATAGAGTAGTTTCATATAGGAAGTTTGAGCGAAACACTGTCTATCAAACACTTGAGGGAAATGAGTGAAACCGTGAGGAAGATTCATTGTGTATTTATACTTATCTTTGAGCAATGGTTTCATAAGTTGAGTTTGCTTATGCACACTAACAAAAATAATTGATGATATATGCATTAGCTTGATACTTGAGTTGGCTAAAGTTTGTGGGATTGCATGCTTTGATCTTTATGACAATGAAGTGATAGAATTGATCGGTTGTGTTTGATTTTTACTTGAGGACAAGCAAAGGTTTAAGTGCAGGGAAGTTGATAATTGTTCTTTTCTAAGTATTTAGCATGCGTTTCTTGCATAATAAGTTGTTATTGTTATGTTTTAAGACTTGTTTTGTGTGTTTTTGTTTAGTATAATCTTTGTTATTTTTTTATTGTATTTGGTATTATTTTTAAGTAAGTTTTGATTATTTAAGTGTTTTTATTTTTGTTTTATGTTTTATTTTAATTTTTAATGTTGGGTTAGAATTAAATTTTATTAGTGTATTTATTTATTGTGTAGTGATTATTAAAATTAAAATTTGAAGTGGAAAAAAAGAGAAAAAAAAAAAGAAAAGCATGAAAGAAGAATGAAGAGGGAAGAATGAAAGCCAAAGTCCAAGACCAAGCCTGGACCTGGTTGGACCTGCTGTTGCTAGGAGCTTACCAAACCCACTTGGCAAGCTGGACCAACATGGAGAAGGAGGATTGAAGCCTACTGGACTCGCGCATAGACCCTTCCCCTGCTGGAGCCACCTGCGCTTGGACCTGTGTGCCTTAAGCCCGCGCCTGGAAGCCTGGCAAGTTTGGACCTGTATGGAGGCCTGGAGCTGGAGCTGGACCCGTGCCTGCACCCGTTTGTTATTGGACTCGCAGCTGTTGCACCTGGATGCTGGACTTGCTACACCACCTCACACTGGACCAGACCCGCCCTGCCTTCAAGCCACTAGACTCACCCATCTGCTGCACACCAAGTCCAACAACATCTGGAAATTAATAGAACAATAAAGAGATAGCCCTAAAAAAGCATTATTCGGACAGAAGACATAAAGAAATGGACAAGCAGAAATTAAGATGCAGATAGGACATGCAAGGCGAGAACTTCGAACAAGAGGGCAAAAACAGAGGAGGAAGCAGTAGCCAACACCTAAGAGCGAAACACTTCAGGCAGATTTGGACATAGTAAGGAGAGCACCTCCAAGCTTTTTCTAACAAAAACTTCAATAGTTTATCAAGTTCTATTTTATTTAATTATTTAATTATATTTTACATGTTCAACAATATAGGCTTGATTGAACTTATTTTTATTATTATGAGTGGCTAAAATATTTTTCGGATTTATTTTTGAATTATTTGTGAAACTTTGGTTATTAATTTAATTTTAAGAATATTTGTGTTTTTTATTGAGCTTAAATCCTTCAAAAAATTGAGAGAGTGAGTTGGGTAATTTGTGATAGATGTACAACAAAGGTTAGCATTTAATAGACCTATAGACAACAAGTTAATAATTTATTAAGAAGAGATTTCGATAAATTAATATACTGCCTATAAAATAGCTTCATATCTAGTTGAATGTTTAGGAAAGACTTTGCATGTCGAGAGATTCTAAAGTTAATCCTAAATTTATTTAGCTAGTGACATTTAGTTGCACCTTGAGAGAGGGCAGCTAAAATATTAGGAAATCTTGGGCCAAATATAAATTAAATAAATTAAACCAAAGGGTAACGAATAGGGATAACAAAAAGTCTTTTTCTTGAATCTTGATTTTCTCCGAATTTTAGTTTGCAGTATTAACGATTGGGTGTATTATTCGCTTTTACTTCCAAATTTGTTTTCGTTTTACTCATTTTATTTTATTTTATTTGTTTAAATTGATTTCTTGAACAAAATGTAAACCAAATTGATAGGGTATCTAGATACAATCCTCGTGGGATTGATATCCGTTCTTTACTACAAGTACGACCCATATACTTACAATTTTAAGTGTAAAACTAATAGTTTATTTTACATCATCAACAGTGGTCAATCAGTTGATCGTTTTTTAAAAACTCTTTCATCCCCTGACTCAATACATTCTTAAGTGATGCATCTCACTCTCTCATAAGATCTATTTTAGTCCAAACCCACAAAATTGACTTTATTTTTCAATCTTTTAGCTTCCGTCATTCAGCTGGAAGTATTTTAATTGTAAACGTTTTTGTTTTTAGGTTCAATTCCATTTTACTGTATTCTTTGGCATGAATTCTTTTTGTAATGATTATGTTTTTTTATTCCAATTATATGATATTTTTATACAATTAATTGTAATATTTTAAATATTTATATTATTTTAAATTTTATATTTATAATTGAATTGAACAATTTTTTATTAAATTAATTCTATTTATTATTTATGTAAGAAATATCTAAAAAATATTAATAGAAATAAAGAGATAGTCATTATTATATCAAAGTTATATTACTATTTATTTTGAAGACATGTTTTAAGTAAAATTAAAAATTATATAGTACAATATAACAAGGGATCATTTCACAAATTTTATAAAGTTTAAGGATTATTTTATAATTTAAAAAATTACTCAAAACAATATCCAATATTGATCGGTGTAGTATTCATAGCATTGATTGCTAATGTCATAAAGGGGACCTTACTAAGAGAAAACATGGAAGAATGAGTGGCCTCTAATATGTGTACTAAACACATCATAAAAAGGCATCAAATTTCTAACGTAATTGAGGGACACATCTTAAGTTTGAATTTTGACAAAAAAATTCCTTAATATATTAGCTTAACTTCAAATGAATTCCTTTAAGTCAAAATTAAGATTAACAAAATTAAATATTAACCTTGTAGTGGAATTACTATACTTGAATTTAACTTATGTAGTGCAAATAGGTAGCACAGAAATTTTCAAAACTTTTATATTGTAAAATTAAATTTAAACATCACCATAAGATTTTGGTTAGTTTTGATGTGATTAATAAAATTAGAAAATAATATTTTACGTTAGATTATTCATAAAATGTTTAGTATTGTAATGATTAATAAAAATTATTAATTTTTTAATGATATTATGTGACAATTTTAATTAAATTAGTTGATATTTTAATTAATTTAATGACAAATATATATATATTAGATTCCTAAGCCTATAGGAAAAAAATTTGTCATCTTTTATTAATTTTATTACCTCTACTTATAAGGAAGTTTGAATTATTACAAAATTAAGTGTTATTTTTCATGGCATTGATGTATATGTTTTATTTCTTGGTTTAAATAGTTATTCCTACTATTATGCTTCTCGATTCTTCTTATATTCCCATATTATATAATGACAATTTTCCTAATGGGAAATAAAAATTCCTTTCACCATTAAGGTGCATGTAGAAGCACCACAACCTCCTACTAACTCAAGTATATCTAGTAAGAAAGCATCATATAAAGGTAGGATTGATCTAATCTTTTAACTTTGATGTTTTTCAAGTCTCATCCATTCTAGATACTAATAAAGTAATAGATTTCACAAAGAAAATTGAAGAGCAATTTGAGAAATTTGATAAGGCCATAGAAAATACATTAAAGAAAGGTTGAAAGTTGTTAGGCCTGCTCTGACTAAAGATGTGGGAGAACATATAATGGAAATGAGAAATATTGATGCCTAATTGAAGTTTTTAAATATTGAGATATTTGAGATCATTCCTTATGCATTTCATTTTAATTTTCTCCCTATATAATACAATGCATTAAGATATCTTATAATACACATAATGAAAACTGGTCGACAAATGAGTTACTAACCATATCTATTTAAGAGGAAAAGAGAAACATGATAAGCTAGAAACAACTCATCTAATTTTTCATGATAAAGTGAAGGCATAAGGAAATAAGGATGTGAGAAAATTGAATAAAGATACAAATATCCCAAATAAGAAAAATGGCATAAAGGATAAATGTTTCTTTTGTAAGAAGAAGGCCATATGAAGAAGGAATGTAAGAAATATAAAGCTTAGCTCAAAAAGAAGAACATTGTTATATCTCAAGTGTGATAGAAGTATAATTTTATTAATGTTCTAGTTACACATAATTGATTCATTCCAATACTACAGTTTTCACATTACTAATACCATAAAGGTTGATGATGAAGAAGTCAAAACCAAGTGAATTAAGCATTTATTCAAGAAAAAAATATGTATTCACATGTTGAAAATATAGAATTGTACCTACTAGCCTGAAATATGGATTTTTTTAAAGTTAACAAACAATTTTAAACATTTTCTAAAAATATAATTTCTTATTCTAAATTCAATTATTCAAGTTTCAAATTTCATTTTAAGAACTTTATATTTGAACTTTTATTTAATAATAAAATAGTTGCATTTGATTATTCTTTTAATGGCTTATATAAAGCTAACCTTGATCCTACTTAAGAATGTAATATGCATGATGATGTGGTTTTTCCTTAGCTAATTTAGTCTAATACTAATGTAAGACTAGCATAAGGCAAGTATACATATTAATAAGTAATATAGTGGATTCTTTTTAGTCCAAATATCATTCCCACAAGGATCTTTTATAGCTACTAGGTCACTCGATGTATAATTATTTAGAGAATCAAATTAAATTAAACACCTAAATTAAACTAAACCAACTAACTAATGCACTAGATCACAAGTTGAAATTAAGGTTCACCAATTTAAAATTTTAACTAAGTTTTTCGATTTCAATCGATTAACAAGAGATTCTATGTTATTAGATCTATTGTATCTTCTCTAATTCAAGACATAACATTGATTAAGCCAATGCTTTTGCTATATTAATCTTATTCCATTATTTAGTCATTCCATGAACTTAGGTTAATAGGCTTAAAGATCAAGATGTTTAAAAGTAAAATTCTCTTATAAATCTAAGACTCTCACAAGTACTTAAAGTTTATTCATTCATTGAATTAAATTGTATTGTATTGTTCATTAATTTTTCCAATGATAAGGGTAGATTTCTTAAACCCCTAATTATTACCTGTAAATCTATTCTAGATAACTAGTCCACAATAGATAGTTACGCACTCAAATAAGCAATGATCTTTACATAATCAAGCAATTAAAACATAGTTAATCCATTTACTTATCTTTCTTTAACTATTAATTAATTTAGTCACATATTTTTATCAACAAAAACTAGGATTTAATTCATAAGGTCATAACTATTGATAAAATAAAAAGAATTAAGAAACAAAAGAGTGAAAAGTATGATATATAAATAGATTTGTAGTTTTTCCAACTTGTAACTCAGCTCCCAATCTTTTGATCTACTCCTTGGAACACTTAAATTTCCTAGCGTGGATCAGAGGTGACAATTACAAGAATGACGGGGAAGTGAACAATACCCTACGATATTTAAGGATGGATGTAGACCAGTTAGGTAGGGAAAATCATTCCGATCCTGGGAGAAGTGGTGACCATTCTTAAGAACCAAAAAGATTGAGTTGAGGGAAGCCCTATGAGTCACTGAAATGATGGTAGGAGTCTCTGATACAAAATTTAAGATAAAAATAAGAAATAAAACTTAAAAACTAATGAAATTCTATTTAAGACTGTTAAGCTCTCTAATTCTATGCTAATATATAACCATGCTAGGTCTAAGGTTGATTAGGGAGTAAATGGTCTAATTTGAGCAGATGGCTCATGCTTCTAAAGAGTGTAACAATACTTGAAATTACAAAACAATGAAATCATTCTAACGCAACATTGCTTTTCCATCTGGAAATTGAACTTCAATAACAGTTTACACAATCCATAACACTTTCATTACAAAGTATTGTTTATCTTCTGACTTCGTCTGGACCTTCAATAATGGTGCACAAGGACATCAATAGCATCATTAAATTCTGACATTAATCTTTTGAAAAATCATCCAGTTATGCTCGTTTCTGCACTTAGTTCCTTAGTTAAGCATAAACCTGCATTTTAACAAAAAATAGACATATATAGCACAAATTCATTTCAAGATAAGATTGAAAACATGTAAAATAATAGCCAACAATTTTACATAATACACTCCTATCAATTATCCCATACTTGAATTATTCCTTGTCCTTATGAAACTCATCTAGATACTCATTTAAAATTTCCTAATGGCTTTTAAATGTCAATCAACCACTTCAATTCAAATTAATGCAACTAATATAGTCAACATATCCTAACTCTTTCTTGATCATAAATTCATAACTATAGATAAAAACATGTAATAAAATAAATACTTATGTATAATATCTGTTAAACTAAAGGAGATTTCAATCTTAATTTTGATGATAAAGAACATAAACTCTACTAATTGTTTGAGTTTTTGATGCAAGGCTAAAAGATAGGTATACATGGTGATAAAGTTAAAAAAATGATTGAACTTGGAGTTCATAATTAAAATGAAAGAAAGATTAAGCTTTATGGAAGCTCCAAGACCATTACTCCATGTTTTAAACTTATATGTAGGTAACTACTTTAAGCTCCTATATTTTAAGGGCTCTTAAATTTTTTCATTTGAGCATTTCAAAAGTTTTAAAATCGCATAAGTTTTTCATCATAAATAAATCAAGTTTTGAGTTTTTAGCACTTCAATCAATATAGCAATTGAATAAAATTTTATATGTTCTTTAAGACTTGTTTTAAATTAATCCTAATGTTACAAAGAAATTTAGAAATGTTTTAAAACATGTTTGTGATAATTTTTAATCAAAATAAATAAGTTTGGAATGTTTAAGATTTTTTTGAAGTGGTTCAACTGATGTAGTGTTATATTTGGAAGCAAAACTTTCTATCCTTAAATAAAATATGATAATCTCCTGTAGCTAGCATGGTGTTATAAAGGCCTTTAGTGATCACAAACCCTATTTTAAAATATAACCAAGCCACCTGTAACAAAAATAAGAAAACAAGTTTTGACTGGATTAAAACAGGAATCTTACGTCACTCATAAAAAAGCTTTTAACCCTTTTGTGATTCACTTCTAGTCCATGTTTTCTAGCCTTAACTATGGTTTTATGTTTATAAACCCTTCTTTTCTATCTCTAATATATTTATAAAGGGTTTAGGTAATGTATTTGCTTCTGAATATTATTTTTATGCAAGGATAAAGCATAAAATTCGTATATTCACTTAAGCTCCTTAAGCTTCTTATGTGTTTATTATTTAACTTTTTATTCTAAAATTTCATACATATTTTGAGCTTTCATTTACTATTTTATGTTTTCTTAAGTCTTTAAGACATTACAAATTAGGTCAAATTGCAAATCTGGTTAAGTATCTTAGCATAAAAAATCACAAACATCAAGCTCTTCAAAATTCCAGATATTATGTTATTCTTAAATATTTATCTTTTGTTTTTTAAATTATATATTTTTTAGCTTTTAAATTATAATATTCTATTTCATTAAGCTTTATAGAGTTTACTGAGCATAAATTTCATTTTATACACTTAAGAGCCCTTAATTTATTGTACTTTAAGTGAAACACCTTTGCAAGAATATTTTCAATTACTATTATGGATTAAGTTTGAAACGGCTATTCTTTGTCTCTAAAAAGGTTTGTTAAGGATTCTTGTTACCTCTAAAAATATGTATTTAAGGTTTCTCTTCACCTTATAAAAAGAAGATTTTGATTGAGTTCCTCTTAACCTTTAAAAAACAAGATTATGTGTGGGTTTCTATTTACCCATGAAGTAAGATTGTAAGGTTGCTCTTCACCTCTATAGTGAAAGAATGTTGTTATAAGGATTACTCTTCACCCATTGAACATGCTTGAAGTTATGATACCCCTCATATTTATTTGCACTTACGTATGTTCTAATGAAAAGTTATTGCTTTTATTGATGTGGACCTTTAATTTTTAATTTAGTGGTTTTATAAAATTATTTATAAAGAATGAAGATTGAATATTTTGATGAATTACTTTCATGCTTGGGTTTTATATAAATGCTTGATAAATATTTAGATGATTACTAAATATTATTTGTATTTTCAATCATTTATATGTGATATTTAATGAGATATGATAACTTCTTCTTCTTTTTTTTAATGACTCATAAACTAGAACACAATTTTTGAAAATTTGAAATTTTAGATGTTTATAAGTTTGCATATCCCATTAGAATGGGAGGTTATGAATTTCATGCATTTAAACTTGATAATATATATGGTGTTAGGTTATCGACTATATAGAGAGAGTTTGAATTTCTTAATAGATGCATGAATTTCGTAAAAAGGCAACAATATTGATAGCACTTTAGTTATAGAAATAAGCCTTAAATCATTGATGACAGTTAATAATCTCATTGGTTTTACTATTGCATTCATAAAATAATTACTTTAGCAATATTTTTGTGTTCATATGTTTAGGGGGAGTCCATATCTTGTTCAGTATTTTTGAATTTAGTGTATTACATTAAAATCATTGTTTGATTTGGAAATTAACACTGCATAAAATCTAATGACTTATAATTAAAGTCTAAATTTTACAATAAGTTTACATTTTAATATCACTTATATTTGGTATCATTTACAAATAGTTTCATTTACAATAAGCATTATTACTCATTCACAATTAAAGTATATGTATTGTAATTGGTATCATTTGTAATATTAGTTACAATTGGTATCCTGCTTTACTTTATAAGTCACAGTTGGTATCATATTAGTTTATCCATTATAATTAGTATCTCTAACATTTGATGTAACTTACAATAGGCATCATTTTCATTTATGATTTTTATTAGAATCCTTATGTGATTTTTACAATTGATATCATGTTTACAAGTGATACCATTTTCAAAATTGGTACATGATTTGAATTTTTTTAATAAGTATCTCTCCCTTTTTATGTGCATTTAAATTATTGGAAAGTGACAATGCATGAATTTAGAGGGATTCATAATTTTGACAATATATTTTTCATGATTAGGAGATAATAAGGCACGATTGATCGAAGATCTATTTGAACTTTGCCTATTTAAGGATGATTTATTTTATGTTTCTTTGTGTTAATGCATTTTTAAAAAAATATTTTTGATGAATTTTTCCCCACATTTCTTTCCTTTGATAATTGGTATCTTTCATACTTTTTGATGTAGTTTTCCCCCACACTTTTCTACTCCTTTACCACTAACTATACATTGGCTTTACAATTGGTATCTTCCACAAATTTGTATTAGTTTTTTATGGTGTCAAAAAGGGGGAGAAGTTCAAATGATATTAGTTGTTTCGTTAAGGGGGAGCTAAGTTAATATTAAATTTTCTAAATGCATGAATTAGGGGGGAGTGTACTATACGATTGGTATATTTGATTATATGTGATGTATGTTGGTATATTTGATTGTGTGATATGTATATTTATGAATTGATATAAAATGGTTGACTTTTAAATGTGTTTTTATTTTCTAATATCACATGTTTTATCATCATAAAAAGGGAGGAGAATTATAAACTAAGAGAGGTTCCAATCTTAACTTTCAGGATAATAAAACATAAATTCTACTAATCATTTAAGTTTACATGGTCATAAAGTCAATGAGAAAAGCTTAAATATGGCGTCTAATTTGAAGGGAAAGAAAGATCAAGTTTTATTAAAGCTCTAAGATCACTATTCTATGTTTTAAACTTGTGTGTAAGTAATTTCTTGAAACTCATATATTCTAGGGGCTCTCAAAATTTTTCTTCCATACATTTCATGATTTTTAAAATTGTATAAGTTTTTCATCTTAAATAAATCAAGTTTTGTGTTTTTAAATCAAATTAGCAATTAAAAAAATTGTTAAATTTGTTTTGAAACTTTTTAAAATTAATGTTAATGTTAGGAGAACATTTCAAAATTTTAAAATGTGTGTATGATGTTTTGGAATCAAAGAAATAAATTTGAAATATTTTGGATTGATTTGAAATGGTTTAATCGATGCAGTGTTATATTAGATAGTAAAATTTTCCATCTTTAACTAAAATCTAATAATCTCTACATTTTAACAGCTAGCTTAGTGTTCTAGAGGCCCTTATGGATCACAAACCCTACGTAAAACATAACCAAGTTGCCTACCCAAAAAAAAAAAAAGTTTTGAGTGGTTTAAAGGAAGAATCTTACAACTCTCATAAAAAAGCTTCAAACTTTTGTGTTATTCACTTTCAATTTGTGTTTGCTAGCCTTACCTATGGTGTTGTGCTTGAAAACCCTTCTTTTCAGCCTCTAATATCTTTTTAAAGGGTTTAGGTCATGTATTTGCTTCTAAACATTATTTTTGTGCAAGGATTAAGTATAGAATTCGTATATTCACTTAAGTTGTTTAAGCTTCTTATGTGATTCTTATTTAACTTTCTTTTATAACATTTCAAACCTATTGTCAAGCTTTTAATTCATTATTTCATGATTCTTTAGGGTCTTAGGAGTTTTATACATTGATACTTATCATTTAAATACATATCTTGATTGGGTTTTTACATTTATAGGACATTATACACAAATCTGTCAAGTTTTTATACAAGTTCGTACTAAATCTGATTTCTTTATTTTTTTTTAGTTAGGTTTTATGTGTTTAATTGAATCTTTTGTGTTTGATTAAGTCTCTAAGAAATTTCAAAATGTTTTTCTTAGTTAGATTGTATTTCTTTTTAACTCTCTTAGCATAAAATTTCACAAACATCAAACTGTTCAAATTTGTATATTTGTTTCTTAAATCTTTATCTTTAGTGTTCTAAATCAGATTTTTGAGCTTTTAAATCATCATATTCTATTTCATTAGGGTTTACAGAAGGTCACTGATCATATAATTCATTTTCTACACTTAAAAGTCCTTGGTTTATTTTTCTTTAAGTGAAACACCTTCATAGGTGTATTTTCGATTACTATTATGGGCTGATTTTGTAAAAGCTACTATTTGCTTCTAAAATGATTTTGTAAAGGATACTCTTTTCCCATAAAAAGATTTTTTAAGACTCCTTTTTACTTCTAAAAATATTTTTTCGTCACCTTCTAGAAAGAAGATTTTGATTGGGATTCTCTTAATCCTTCAAAAACGAGATTGTGTATAGATTCCTTTTAACCCTTGAAAAACAAGATTGTATGTGGGTTACTCTTCATCTTTGAAGTAAGAATGTAAGATTTCTATTCACCTCCTTAGTGAAAGAAGATTTTTGTTGTATAGATTACTCTTCATCTCCTTAATAAAAGAAGATTTTTGTAAGGGTTACTCTTCACTCATTGAAGAAGATTGTACATTACTACATTATGATTATGTAAAAGCCAACATATAGTGTGTTGGGAGTGGATTAGGCAATGTTAGTGTTACTAAACCACTATTAAATTTTGGAATATTCTCTCTTCCCTAAACTACTTCCATTAATGATAAATGTGTTATTAATTTATTACTATATCATTATAAATTGTAACATTGATATATCTTTGAATAACTGGCTACTTGTTTATTTAATTCAAATTTATGATATAGTTGAATGTGTGATTGAAATTTGTTTATATCTTTACCAATTGGGAAGATTTTTATTTCTATTTTATTTTTTTAATTGGTTTGTTTTCTTATACTTATAATGTGTTATATCATTTGCACATTTCTTTTGATTGATTTTTGGTTTAGGAACTTCACGTAATTTGGATTGGTCTTGAATTGTTTAAAATTTCATATTAAGAAAATTTTTTTAGAACACTCAATTTACCCCCTCTCTTAAGTTCCTTTAGGACTTACATTATCTATCCTTGAGAAATTCATATAAATGATTATGTGAATTTTCCTAGGGTACTTCAATGGTAATTGCATTTTATACTTCATGATGCCTTAACTTTATTAATTTTCATATTTAACTTAGACAAGTATATTTTACTCTTTGTCTTGTCTTAGCAAGTGCATTTTATTCCCTATTACATAAGATTCCTTATGAAATCTTATTACAATTCATTAATCATATAGAAAGAGTTAACTTCATATGCATAGTTTAGAACCATAGTTAAGTAAATTCCTAATTCATTGCAAATTAATCAATGCTAACTATAGTAGCCATATTAATCAAATTAAAAAAATTAGATAAAATTTAAGTTACCATTAAGAAAATTTTAAAATGAAATATCCAATAAATCAAAATTGGATTTATAATAACATCAAGTGTAATGAGAATTATAGTTCCTAGTTCCCTCCCTCACACTTAAGTTAAACATTTTCCCAAGTGTTTAAATAATAAAAATAACTATAAAAGAAAGATTAAATGGAACAAGATAACTCCTTTAATAACATTAAGTCATCTTGTCATTTTTCTTTGAGAGTTGTACAGCTAACTGAAAAAACAAATAACAGTCATAAGAGATAGAAGATAATAATAATCAGAAAGCATTAATGAAAAGACCGAAGATATATGGATATTGAACAAAATAAAAAATGTACAATCACAATCATCCTCAACTAACTACTTGGTCTTGAATTCCTAAATAAATTCCTAAATCTTAGATACTCCCATATTTGATTGATCTACCTCTACTGGTGATTGAACTTATTATGGAACTATATGGCTGGTTCATGAATAGAACTCATAAATGGCTAAAAGGGTGTAGAGGTTGAGGGACTAACACCAGATGCTAGATGTGAAAAGGAGATGATAGCTCGGTGGGTTCCTCATTTGAATCAGTATTGGAGTCATCCTCAGGAGTAGGCCTAGGGGCTGCAGGATTGTCGAATCTCTCATTAGCTCTCAAAGGATGTGATTAGAAGTTAAGCCACTACCCTCAAATCCTACCATACATCTATAGCTTTAACATTAAGTAAGAAATGATGGAAGTTTCTAGAGGGTGAATTAGAACCTCTCCCTAAAAGCTCACTTCAAAATCCTTAAAAATCCTTGTAAGTAGGTATAAGAAGTAGAAGTTCTTGTTTGAGCATTGGATCTGAACCACATTAGGTATGTACAAAATAATGAACAGTGCTAGTGGGATGTTGAACAGGATACCAAGATTATGTAGCTTCTTATATAATATATAAGTATCTTGGAATCTCACATTGTTTAGGTTGTTCACCATTGGTAGAATATTAGTGCTAAATATAGCCATTACGATCCTCTCTTGAGCACCTAACTGATATATAGGGAATAATCTGAAGTTAGTGGTACTACCTAACTCTAAAGCATCTTAAAAATCTTGGATACTAGATCAGATGTAACTATACCCCTATGGACAGTGTCCTTATGTTGCTCATACACCTTCTTCTTATTAGGTATACTTAGTAAACTCAACAAATAAACTTAAGCTTTATTAAACTCAACAAATAAACTCATGCAAGGGCAATATGTTCACCCCTTACAAAGGATCAAATCTCTATAATATCCATCTCCTCCCTCTATCTTATATTTACATAGAACTCTCTAATTTGGTTGGGGTAGTAGGGACCATACAACTATAAAATGAGTTCCACACCTGATGACTAATAAGGCTTTAAAGATGTCAAACTCAACTTCAACCACTAGTGCTATAGTATGCTCCAATATAATGTCATTATAGTTGTAAGCCTCGAATCACCTAATATTATCAACTATTGTAAATTCGAAGATGAAGTGAGGAAAGACCTCAATGCCATTTAAATGAAAATTCTATAGAAAATGAACTAGATAGATCACTATTATGGTCTTCATATACTAATCCATATACTAATATTTTTAATACAATTTCAACTTAAGACTAACCTAAGGCAAGTGCACTTATCAAGAAATAATATAGTGGTTCTAAGTGAGTCTAGAGATCATTCCATCATGGATTTAATTGTAACTATTAATTCAACCAACATGTAATTATCTAGGAAAAACCAAGTGAAGTGATTAATAAAATTAAATTACTAAGTTAATTAAGACTCTTTAATTTATGTAAAAAGACTTCAAAGTACAATTAAAATTTTACCAATTATAATGTATAGCTAACTTTTCATATTTCAATGCTTTAATTGAAGTAAGGTTGATTGCATGGCTTAATCTAGGGTATCTTCACGAAATCAAGACACAGATTTGAGTAAGACTATTTGCTCTCTTCATTAATCCTATTATGTTATTAGTCATACAATGAACGTAGGTAATTGATGTGTGCCATTTTAATTATAAAGCAATCTAATTCTATACTACACAACTGTAAGCGAGTTTACCTATTGTTCTTATAGTATAATAGTGAGTTTAGTATCGTTCCCATAAGGATTGCTAGCAAGTATTAATCTAAACTTATAGTTACTAGTTAACCTAACAATTAATTGATTATATACTTAATTATTAAAAGGAATTAAACTAAAATAATGATAGGAATGAATTTTGTTATATTTTGTTATGTTATTTCATTTGAATTTATTCCTATTTTTATGTTAAATTGCTCATTTTGTGTTCCTATTAATTTTATGAGTAGGTTTAATGATGGAATACAAAATTTGGATTAAAGTATGAAGATTTTGAAGCAATTAAAGCTATTTTGATTCATACAAAATGGCTTGGACATTGGATGGCTTATGAAGGGCCAATTGAAGCTAAAAATGACTTGGATAGGAGTGTTTAAAGTCTGTCCAAAGGGGTAGTCTATTGGCCTTACAAGTAAGCCAAAGTGCAACCCACAATTTATTTGTTTAGAAAAAATCAACAGCCTAATGGAGTTAAAAGGATGGCCTAAATTTAGCAAAAAAATGGGTTAAATGACAGCCATTTGAACTTAAAGTAGTAGTCCACATTTATCCTTCTATGTAAAAAAAAATTACAGCACATTTGGAGCTCTTTTGTTCATTAAAAAAATTACAGCACATGAAGGAAAACAACACGTGAATTTTTAGCATCTTGGTGTGCAACTTTAAGAGCATTAAGCAATACTTGAACCTGCCTAAAATGCACCCGATTTAAGAGAATAAAATGATTAAAGATTGGAGGCCTTAAATAACATAAAATACAACATTTTTGGTAAGCTTTATTCCATCTAAAATTACAACTAATGATGTTTGAAGAGGGCTATCCAAAATTACAGCATATGGTATTTTTGCTTAGCCATATTGGAGCTTTTATCTTATTGAAATTCAGCTCATATCTTGAAGAGCATTAAACGAATTCAGTACCACATTTAGAGCATCCTTCCTTGACCAAACCAATACCATTTGGACAACCAATTGGTGATAAAACACAACAGCAAAATCATGTTTAAAGTAGCAGCAAAAACAAAATTTTTGAAGCTTCCTTTCACTTATTAAATGGCAACACTTTGGAGGCTTAAACTGTCCAAAAATTCAGCAGCATTAGGAGCCCTCCTTTAATACAAAATGCAACAGCCTCATGGGCAAAATGACGTGATTTTTCCACTCTAAAATGGAGCATATTTACTTCTCCTTGGTGAGCATTAAACAGCAACAATATGCTCTCAAAGAGGAGTTTCCATCCATGTATAATGAGCTGTTTAAAAAGACAACCTTAAGGGGAGACAAGAGCGAGTGCAGTGAATGGTTTGTAGGGATGGGGACAACTACACATTAGCCAAAAATAGGAGCTTCCATCTATACACTAAATGCTGTCCATATGGAGAAGAAGAGTGGGTTGCAAATTGTATGAAAGAGGAGCTGTCCATCACCAAATACTTCAGTTGCAAAACACATTTTAGATAGCTCTTCTTTGCTTGTTGTGGGGTCTCCTTGGTCTCTCCTTGCTCCAAGATTGTAGTTGCATAAAAAAGAAGACTAAAGCTTGGCCAAAAGAGAAGGTTAGATTGCTAAAATGTGGAGAGGGGAGTGAGCCATGAAGATGACAACATCAAGCTCCCCTCCATAGTCAAGAAACTCGACTCACCATTGAAGATTATGGTCAAAAGGTCAACAAAGAAGGCAAGAGTTGGAGTTTTCTTCAAGATCTTAGACCATTGGACCTCCTCTTGGTCAAGGATAATGGCTACACCTTCCATTATTATTGGTTGCTTTGGTTGCTTCTTTCTTAGTCATGACCGACTGTTGCTTGTCATATTCAAATTTTTGTTTTCATTCTCTTCATGAATGTTTGTTGCTTTAATTAATGGTTTCATGCTTTTTTTATTTAATAAAATACTAAGCTAGTTGATTCTTGGATTTAGCTTTCTCTTAAGTGTTAACGTGGAGTTGTTTACTTATAAGTCTTTGGTTTACTTTCTTATCAATGTTTGAAACTATGTTTACTTATATATGAATAGAGTTTGTAAATTTCAATTTTCCAGATTTTATTACTCTTGTTTAAGGTTTGAGTTTCATAAATTCATATTTGTTTTGATTAAATATTAAGTTGTTTGATGGTTTATTTCATGAAGTTTCATTTATCCTTAATGTGTTTTGTTCCTTTATGTTTAGTAGTTAGATTATTTGCATGTTCTTAGGACTTAGTTCATTAAATTTTAGTTTTTGTTTAATTTACATAATCTGGAATTTTTGTTTAGTGTGTTAAGTTTAGTCTTGGTTAATTAGATTTTATTTAATTGCCTATTAATTTAAGTAACTTAATTTTCGTTAGGTAAAGTGTTGAATTGTGATTTTTTGGATTAGTTGTTAATTTTCCAGCTTTCTTGTTTTTAATTTATGGTCTTTATTCCATTAGTTAACCTTGAGTTTCCATTTAATCTTAATGTCTTTAGTTAATATATGTTTGGTAATTTAGATTTATACATTTTCTTAGGTTTTAATTCATTTAATTTCAGTTTTTATTCAATTTATAGTTGCTAGAATTTTTGTTTAAAAAGTTAGTTTAAGTTTAGTTGAATTATGTTTTGGTTAATTAAATAATAGCTTAGTTAATTAGTATTTATGTTAGTTTAAATGTCAATTTGTGCTTTTTCTTTAGTGTTTTTAATTTTCCAGCCCTTAGTTTCTTTTGATTAATTATGTTTTGTGTTTATTTAATTTTTGTTTTACTTAATTTAATTATGTTTAGCTAGTTTAGTTTTGTATTGGAAGATATTAATTAGATTTTGGCTTAATAATTGTGATAAGTGATTAGAAATTTATTAAGCATTTTGATTTAGGTAAAGGCTGAATTGGAATTCCATATAAATGATATGAATTAAAGATTAATTCTTAGGACTGGTCATCCTAGGTTTAATTTCTAATTCTATTGTTAGGAATGAACTTGTGATATGTAATAGTCATAGTGATTTCCATAGGTAACAATAGCCTAATTGAATTTGTCTGCAAACTTAATCAAATTAGCCTATAATTCTAATTCTCTAAATTACACAATCTGAGTTTGCGAGATTATGGCTTAGGCTAGTCATTCCCTAGTTTGTTAATGCAATCGCATCATTAAATCTAGAGAGCTTATTCTAGATTGTCTCGTGGTTAAGGATATGTTTTCTATCGTATATGACCTATTTAAAAATTGGCAGAATTGAGGGTTTAAGAGCCTGTTCGAACCTATAGGCTAGCATCTTAGACCAAGTGCAAGTTATCTATTTCAAGGATCAATTATAAATCTAGAATCCCTGAATTAACTTCCACCCAACTTTCGTATTTCTTGTTTATTTGCTTTAGTTTCTTTAATTGCCTTTAGTTTTTAGTTTTAATGTCTTTGCTTCCAAGGGTTTTATTTTCTTTTTCCTTTTAGGCAACATTAGAGACAACAATTCACCCTAGCTCTCTGTGGGATCGACCTTGTCTTTCCTTAGTTATTTAGTTAGGTAGGTTAGGTAATTTTATTATTTGGTATCTTACGACGAGCTCATTAGTTACAATAATATGAACATATAGAATTGTAGAGGCAAAATGTGAAGGATATAGTAAGAATAATCATATATGCTAATACCTTTATGGACTTTTAAATAACAAAGGAGACTAAGACATCTTATTCTACTTCTTAAAGTAGGAAAGCTATAGCTTGTCAGGAGAAGAGTGAGGAGAAAAAGAAGAATGAACCACAAAAGGAGACAAATCAAAAGGGAAAATCCAAGCAATTTAGGATTCCTAAATAAGGTGAAATGCCTTGTAAGAAGCGAAAATGGTGTTTCTTATGTAATGGCTCACATTTTACAAGAGATTATTTGAAAAGAGAGAAACTAAGTGCTTTAATAGTAGATATAAAAGGAGAGCTTTCAAAAATTACCATGGATTTGATTGCCTTACTAAATGTAGTGAGTAATGATACCAATTTTTTTGAAAAGTTAACATATATGGGAATACAAGTTATTGTGAAGAAAGTCATAACGATGTTGACTATGGATGTGACTCATTCCTTTATGACAAAAAGAAAAGTGTGTAAGTTAAGGCTTAAGGTGTCCAAAACTCCAAGGAAAATGGAAGAACCATGGTGAAGTATAAGCGATGGTAGGAGTTACTTATAGCATCCTAATGAGTATCAAAGTTAACGTGCAAAGTTCAAGGTCATGATCATATTACTTAAGGATTTTGAGTTGATATTAGACATTAATTTCCTATTGATTTCCTAAAATTGACAAAGGAGATGTTGTATCCACACTTGGGTGATATGATAGTCATGAATTATTATAATTATTTTTATCTTAACTATTGTAGATCCAGTGGAGGAATGAAAAAGAATTCAATAGTGATTGGATATATCTCAGTTATGAGCATCAGGATAGAACTGAAGAAAGGGATGGAGACCTATTTACCTACCATAGTTGAGATATATGAGAATCACGTGGTTAAATTCCCGAATGCAATTGCAAGTTTATTGAGAAAATTTGAGACGTAATGCCAAAGAAGTTATAGAAGATTCTTATATCAAACACAAGATTGAATTAGTTTAAGGAATTGACCCTCCTACCCATACCTCATATAAAATGTCTCTATTATAGTTGTAAAATTTTCAAAAGTAGATTAGTGAGTTATTAGAAGTGGGTTTCAACCCAACCATTCAAGGCCTTATACGGTGCCACATTTCTATTTTAAAAGAAGTAAGATAGAGCATTATAGATGTGTAGGGATTATTAACTCCTAAATAAGTAACTATAAAAGAATAAATACCCTATACCTTTAATATAAGACTCGATAGGTAGATTATCAAGGACTATAATGTTTATGAAGTTAGACTTTCAAAGTGGGTATTATCAAGTGTGAATTGTTGAGAGATGAGCAAAAGACAATGTATGTGATTTGTAATGGCCCATCTGAATTTCTAGTCATGCCATTTTGATTAATTAATGCCTTGATAACATTTTGTAACCTTATGAATGATGTATTAACCAATTTTCTAAGTGAGTTCGTTGTGTATAATACTTATTGGCATATGATAGCTCTTAATTCATATATAACTTGGGCATGATTTGGAACTTATTTAAGTGAGTTTTGAATGAAAATCTATGTGGTTATTATGTATAATGAGTTAAATGCATTGAATGAGATGTTGCTTAGATGTTTCTTATGTTTGATCATATTTTGTAAGATATTTAGGAGTAAAAGAGATATGTAAACAGTTTGGCTAGTGAGTACATTATATGAGGAAGCTCCATATTAAGTTCATGTCCATCAGATGAGCATGGAGGAAGTTAGAGTAGAAAACATAAGGAGGCAGAAGTTAGAAGACTCATGGGCAGGGTCATGCCCGTGATGCTACCCATGAGATCTTGACAGAAGATCTTATAGCTAGACTCACAGTGAGCATGACGTGCTCACCTATTAACCCTCCTAGGGTTATTTTAAGCAAGTCTTTTTCCTCTAAACCCTCCATTCAACTACTATAGAAAGAGAATCAAACCTTAAGCCATCTTTTAAAGGATTTTGCACAATTTTGAAGGGGAAGAACGTTCCAAACACAAGAATTCAAGGATCAAGACTAGGAATTCACATCAACAACTATCAAGGAGTCAAGGATTAGGATTAATTCATCATGAACATTTCTTTTCCCCTCTTTATATTGATTGTTTTTGTTAATCATACAATGTTTAGCAACTAAAATTTTCATAGGATTTGTGTTTTTATGGACTTTAGGCTGTAGTATTATGTGTTATTCTTGATTTCTAGATTTTATGTTAGAATTGTTTATAAGTTTTAATGGAATTATCTATCAAATGTTTTGTGAACATAAACATTGATTTCAATGCTTTGATTTGTATATGATTGATTGAGAAATCATTATATGCTTTAGATCATTTCATAAATGATACATCTTGCATGGAGTCCTAGAAATAGGTTTACATAAGATGTTTGAGCTACGTGTGAGTTTAGCCAAAACAATAAGTTCCATAAAGCAAAGTGATGCATTCAATTAA
Organism: Pinacopodium congolense; assembly: GCA_028565735.1. Classification (NCBI taxonomy): domain Eukaryota; kingdom Viridiplantae; phylum Streptophyta; class Magnoliopsida; order Malpighiales; family Erythroxylaceae; genus Pinacopodium; species Pinacopodium congolense. The sequence goes on along the minus strand of JAOXYD010165810.1, from coordinate 1,193 downwards.
TAGATTGGGATAGTCAGAACTTTCACCTAGTTTATTGAATTGAATAGGATTACATAACTTCGGAGAGTGTAATTACCATAGGGAATCTATAGTTTAATAAATCTAGAAAACGATGTAAATTAAGATAAAAAATGAATATGAACACATCTTAGAAGGATTAATTACTTGAATCTTATCTTCATCATTGAGTATTACTTTTTGGGAATTTTTAAAGCAATTTACCTTTAATTGTTCATTTTTTCATTATTAAACCGATCAATCACTTTTCAACTTGTTAAGCTAGATAATTTAGTTAAAACTTAGTTTCGCTATAACAAATCAATATAACATATGAAACACTTAAGGTAAGTGTTTGAGTGATTGATGCAACACAAGCTCTTTATGAAGATGGATAAGCATGAGTTTACCCAGTTTGTAAATCAAATTCTTAGGTCACTTTTTGAGTAGGGGCCAAGTCAGTATGGATTTGAAAAAAAGATAAAGGAAATTATTGATTAGTAGGTTCCCCTTATGGCGTGGAAATTATAAAGTTTTCTTGGGCTAACAAATGAAGATCGAAGATTTATTATAGGATATTTGAAGAAGGTAGCACTTTTAATTGACCCTTTGAAAAAAGAAAAGACACGGTGCTAGATGGATGAGAAGCCTTTGAGAAGTTAAAGGAAACCAAATCAATTAAACCTAAGTTAAAGCTGCTCAAGTTCGATATTACTTTTGAGGTGCACACAGATGCATCAGACAAAGCTATTAGTGGAATTCTAGCATAACAAGGTCATTTGGTGGCATTTAAGAGTAGAAAAATCAAGGATGCGGAGCACCAATACTCAGCCTATAAGAATGAGATGCTAATAATAATGCATTACCTTGATGCATGGAGAGTATATATTTTAGGTACTAGGTCTATTATTCAAATAAACAACATTGCTAATACATTTTTTGGACCTAAAATAAGTTATCCATAAAGAAAGTCTAGTGGCAAGAGTTCCTTACTAATTATAACTTTATGTGAAAGTATAAATCAGAAATGCACAATAACATGATAGATCTATTAAATAGAAAGAAGGTATTTGCAACCCTATATGCAATCAAGAAGATGAGATATTCCAACCGCCCATATAAAGAACTGTTACAAATAATGAAGAAACTAATAAGTTTAAATAAGAAGCAATATAAAATAAACCAAATTTGATACC
>JAOXYD010165799.1:0-10167 GCA_028565735.1 Pinacopodium congolense | reverse complement strand
TAATTGAAAATATAATTGAAAACATAATTTTACAATATAACTATAAAATTATTTACATTTAAAAATTATTCTATTTTAATAAATAGCTTTTAATTTTTGAAAGAATAATTTCTTTTTTATATTTTTATTTATTCTTTCCTATAAATCTATAATACATATTTAAATATAAATTTATTTATAAAAAATATTTTGTAGCTATTATATATTTAATTTAAATTTTTTTATGAATCGTTTCCTTTATATCAAAGACTTATGATGTCTAAAACTTAAATATTCTTTGGAGAAAAAGTATAATATATAATTAAATATTTGTTAACTAAACTTAGAAATTATTATACAATACTTCCTAATAAAATATTGATGTATTAATCACTTCTTATTTTATAAGATAAAAACTTATTTTGGCCTCATTTTAACAAATTTTAGAAGGTTAATAACTAAATTGAAAAATTTACAGGTTGGATACTGAATTGAAGAATTTTAAAAAGTTTCTCATTAAATTAAAATTTTTTAATGATTGAAATTATACAAGTGGGCATTCATGTGACAAAATTTGTTAGCCATGTCAGCATGAATTTAAGTGTTTTACTTAATTGAAAAAATTTTAAAGTTTGCTATTCAATTGAAAAAATTGTAAAAGGTTACTTATTGATTTATTTATTATCCCTAACTTTAAAGCTCATAAAATTCCGTATGCATAAAATTTGAGCCTAGGGATTATTTAAACTTCAAATAAAACCTACTAATTAAAGGTCTTGAAACTTCCATAATACTTGTTCTTTTATTTTCTTCAAATGTGACCTCAAAGTCTAGGTTTTTCAATTTGAATTAATTACCAAATGTACCTATCTTTTAAAATTACATTAAAAACTCAAAATCATTAGTAAAATTCATATTTTGTTATTATCAAAATGAAGATTGAAATCTTTTTTAGTTCAACAAAATTATTTTCACTTTTTATAGGAATTGGAAGATCAGATATAGCAATAAGAAGAATGCAATTATAAATTTTTAGTTTATTTAATTATATATTTATTAAAATTTTATAGCTTATCTAAGGTGAATATACCTAATTTATATGACTTACGTATCTAAAAATAATGTTGATGGTTGATTATATTTGTAATAAACTGAAGTTTTAGTATTTTATTTATATATTTATACTTTTAGTTAGTATTACAAAATTAGATAAAATTTTATATTAAATATAATTTACAATAAAAATTAAAAAAAACTAAAAAAATTTTAATGGCCTCAATATTGAATGAGATCCATGGAGTTGTCTTTGACCTTGTAAAGATAAAATCTTTTTTTTTTCGAGAAGTTATCCATGTTGATTACACATGGGCATTGGAAAAGAGTATAAAAAAATCACGCACAATCAACTTTTGTAGTAGATGTAGTTTTTAATATATTTTAAATTACTGACATTCATTCTATTTTACAATTTTAATTTATATTATTGTAATACTTGTTTTTCTTTTTGGTTTTAAAAGTGAAACTCTCTATATCTTTACTCGTTATAAGACTTGATAAGAATAAAATTATACACCCATGATAGAATTATTGAAATGATGTCCTTTTACTTTTGAATTTGAAAATGTTTCTTTTTAAATTTACATATAAAAGTTGCAAATTCAGAAAATCAATTATCTTATTTCATTTAATTTATAAAAGTTGCATAAATATCTTTATAATTATGCATATAGATGTTGAATGATCATGAAATTGTAATGTTTGTGATTATGTGAATTTTCTAACATTGGTATGAGAGCTACATTAAATATGCATATTAATTGTTAGACCTATATGACATCTCAAAGAGCATGAAGTAGGTGTTTAAAAATTTCTTCTAAGTAGTGTTTAAAAATTTCTTCGAAGTTATATAACCTAATCTTTTATCAATTTATTTAAACACGAAATTTAAACAATAATTCTAATTTATCAAATTAAATAATAAAAATAAATTAAACAATAAGAATAAGTGCATAAAAGTATAATAGTAAGGAATAGAGACACAAACGATTTATCTTAGTACGGAGCAGTTCACTTGCCCCTATGTTTAATCCTCAACGTCACTTATTGATATTTTTATACCATTATAAAAAAAAACGTTAGAAATATAATCATTTTTAAGGCTTAAAGATAACCTTTACTGTTCCTTTCAAGGTTAAGGAATATCTTATCACTCTTTTTTCTAAGACTAGAGGATAACTTGACAATTCTTTTCTTTTATGGCTCAAGAATAACCCTTACATAAACCCACTCATAATTTTCACCCACACTTTATAAAATTTGTTACTCTTGACTCACCAAGGTGTATAAGGGCTCATACAAAACTTATATATAAAATGCAACACTAAAACCACAAATATAGTCATAAACTACACTAAAAATTCATAAACAACCTTAAGAATACTCAAACAACTTGTATGAATGTTTATCAATGTTTTTTATATCAAACACATCATACATAACACATATTTATACCCAAAAACCTCAATATAACGATTATATTACCTTTTAATAACGTTTATATTTATAACTGTTAGAAATTTGTTCGTTACCCAACGTTCAACTGCAAATTCGTCACTATCAATTGACCGAAGGCATAACATCAATTGACCAACCTTTGGCCGACCAATCTCATCCAGGTCAGGATATTTAGGCCCATCTCGAGTCAAACACAAACCAATCTTGACTCAATTCATATCTTAATACATTTTACACTATTTAATATAACCAAATTCATTTAATTTACCAAATTACTCTAACACTTTAGTCTAACCAATTTCAATCATTTAATTACATGTTTACTAACTTAACCATCACACATATATATGTAATACCATACATGTATTTATCCAAACGTCAAGAGGATTTTCACACACATCAAACACATATAACACCTCTTGATTATGAATCCTATATGCAAGTACTAAATATGTATGCATATGCATGATTGAACCCTTTTAACATATGGTAAGAATATGAGAAGTCTTTACAAAATAGCTTCCACAAAACCTATAACAAAAACTACTCTTGAATTTGGTCTTCTTCAAGCTTTAAGTTCTCCTCCAATGCTTCTTTTCTTATTAAGATGATCTTCAACTATTTTCACATACTGCATAAACTCTAAAGGGTCGTTTGGTATAGCTTTCAGTTTCCACTATTTATTTTTGTTTTTTTATGTATTTTCATTAGTTTTGTATATTTTTCAGTTTCTGTATTGTATTTGTATGTTGTTTTTTTTATTTTTGTATTGTTTTTTTAGCTTTTGTATTTAGAAAAATAGAAACTAAAAACTAAAATAGTAATCGATACCAACATGCTCTAAGCATATTCTTAAACTTCAATGCCACACATTCATGTACTTCAAGTCTTCATAATTACTTTAAGACTTGTTTTCTTTAAACCTATCTCAACAAACATACCAAACTCTACAAATTTATTAATGAAACTATTTTTTATCATTAACATAAAGGTGGAACCAACCTTGGTTTAATAATCTCCTCTCTTTTTTATGATGACAAAACCATATGATATTAGATGCACATAATAAATAAATTATACACACCAAACCACATATACAACTAAAAATCATATGTGAACAAAAATTTTCTCTCCTTTGTAATATCACATGTATCATTCTTCCTCTTTTTGTAGTCATGAAAAAGTACAAGTCTAATTACAAAAATATATAAAGCTCAAATACCAATACCAATACCAAACAAAAAGGATACATGTTTCTTTATCCTTCATAAGTCTCAAACAACACTCATCTGTTCAAAATGTAATTTGATACCCAAAAAGGCATACCTTAATTTGCAAATACACTCCCCTTAGTAACATATACCAAGATATACAAAAAGACGTCATAGAAATTCAAAAAGGGATTAAGAAAATTGAATTTCATTTCAAAACTCAATAATCAATCAATCATCAAAACAAATACTAATTATTATTAAAAAGTGATTAATATTTAAAAAATCACATATTTGATACAAACTTGTTAAAAATGAGACTCGACTATACTGATTGTTAAAAAAAACACAATACCAATTATTGGAAAAAAAAACTTAATACTAATTATTAATGTTGTTCTAAACAAAACCCATTTTTCAAAATAAGATACCACTTGTTACTAAAACCAACAACATACATAATAGGTGATACCAATTGTTGAAGAATGACTTGTTGATATGAATTGCAGTAAAAAAACAATACAAATTGATAATTGATACTAATTAATTATAACAAGAAAAGTATCATAACACCAATTATTAATAATGCTTAAAACAAACATATAACAAATAATCATCAACAAACAATGTGACGAATATCACTTACCAATGCCAATTCAAAAACAATCAAAAGCAATTAATCAACTAAAAATCAAACTTGCATCACAATATCATACACAAGATGAAAATAATCTCATGATACTAATTAAATCACTCCATACTTGACACAACTTTAAAATTATTTAAAAAAACTCAAATTTTATCATAAAATCATTAAAACACTAAAACTTGGATTAAATCCCCCTAAGTTAATCAAAATCATGCACTAATTTTCAAAATTTTATGAATTCGATTTTTAAGCAAATTTAAAAGTCACACCTATGACTTCCCCTAAATTCATGAATTTTTTAAATCAAATTTTCATATAAAAAAACATATAATGCATAATGGGAATCATATCACATTTAAAAACCATGAACATAAACATCATTGAAACACAAATACATTCATTTAAAAAAACCATGGAGTAAGCATATGAAAGGGATTAACAATCGCTACATCATACATTTAAGTCAAAATTCAAAATCATGATACTTTCATAACAAATTTTAAACATGCATTATTCCCCTTCTTTAAAAATAAAACAATGTAAGAATTCATGAAACTTAACTTTTCAAAATTGAGAAATCAAATATATAAGCATATGCAATTTATCAAATGTTATGTTCTCCTTAAATATATATATAATGCTTCAACATCAAAACTTTCAAACCTTAATGGAAAAAAAATCAAACATCTTTTATGATTTTACAACCCATTTTAAAAATTCAAATGCATTTAAAAGCTCTTGATGCTTTGAAAAACATACATTTTAATCAAATTTCATGAATTTTTCGAATTTCTCAATTCCAATACACTTTTAAAAACAATTTACAAGTTTAAATTCATCAAGGTTCATCAAGCCATATGATCATCCAAAAGCTTTAATGATGTGCTCAAGATATCACTATAAAAAAATTTTTAAAGCTGAATTAATGTTTGAAAACATTTTCAAAGTACATGATATCTAATTTCAAGGATTTTAATGCATTATGAAATTTCAAAACCTTTATGATAAACTAATGTATGGAGGTAATCCATCAAGACCATAAAAAATTTTAGTAAACAATTTGGTAGAAAGAGATCCTCCAACTTTTATAAAACTTGTAAACTCCCCCTCAATGAAAGCAATTTCTTAAAATAAGTTAAAATGTAAAATACATAAGAGTATCAAAATGTCAAAATTCATGATTATTAAGAATATGCTTAAATTGCTTCTACATACTTATTTATACAATTTCTAATGCAATATCAAGTCATGTAATCCATAAAGTATTTAAACACACAAGAAACACTAAAAAAAATTCATATTAAGACATCTATTGAGACATAAGTTTTGATTTTCCTATACATGCAAAGCCTAATCATGTAGAAATATTATTTATAAAGCCGTTAACTAATTAAGAAATACTCAACGATATCAAGAGTGTTTAAAAAACATATTCATGCATTCCTAAACATGATTTCTAAAGAAAAAAAAGTCAAGACTTTAAAACATGCAAAAACATTCAATTAATCACTTGAAATTTATCAAAAGCATCATCTATATGAAAATTGTTACTAAAACATCCTAAGCATGATTTTGGTCAACCAAAGTATGCAAATTCAAAACATCATTCATGAAAAAATCTAAAATTTCAAGTAATATCTAAAACAAATACAAATTAAGTTCAAGACGTACCTCCCTTTTTCATTTATCACTAACTTCATTACTTGAATTGTTCACTTTCTTAGTTTAACAATGTGTGCGTTAGCGATTTTGTCTTATGCTCTTAGAGATACCCTCGAAATCCCACAAAACAAATTTAACTGAGTTTTGGTACCTACATCATCTTAGGTCCTTGATGGTTATTTTCATACCTATCTAGTCTATTAATAAAAAAAATTACATTTTTTAAATGATTATAACAAAAATGCTTTACATGCCCAAAACATCCATAAAAATGAAAAACCAAAGGTGTTCACTATTTACATGTATTTCCACGATCATGTCTTAGTTAAGAATCATTAAAACTCCTAGATGCATCATATGAATAATAATAATATCTCATGTTTCTATATACATTTCTAGGCCTAAACATTTTTTTTGATGAAATTTTTTTCTAGATTATGTAGGAGGAACATTTAATGGTCTATGATGAGCTTGATACATATTTCTAGAAACATTAATATGAGTATATAAAGTAGAAGGGCCACATACATCATTTTGATTATGTGAATTAACAAAGAAATTATGTCTCTTTTTAGACATATGCACTTTCTTTCTATGTGATGGTTTTGATGTATACAAACATACATGATGATTCTTCTTATGATGAGGGCTAGATGATGAAAGCCTAGAAACATTTTTAATAGATGGCCTAAGTTATTCTTCCTCTAAGTTATTTCTTTTAACAAATTTAGTTATACTAGAGGAGGGACCATTATCATTTATATATCCTAGACCATGTCTATCATTTGCAATTTTTTGACCACTCAACATGTTTTCTAATTTCTTATTCCCTTTAGTAAATTTTGTAAGTAAATCCTTAAATGAATCTATTTCTTTCTTTCATTATGAATTTTATTCTTTAATTTTGAGCTCTTTACTATCCATATTCATCAATTCTAATTTATTCTTTAAATTCCCAGTTTCTTTTACCAATTTTTGCATATCACATTAAATATCATTATTTGATTCCATTTCTTTTCTAAGCTTCTCATTTTCTAATTTACATTTATCAAGTAATTTCAACTTGTTTGTTGAATGCAGTTACTCCAAGAAACTATGGATGCTAATTTAGAAGCTATGCTCTATCACAACTTCTGCTATTAACTTGTATAATATCATGGAGTGGTTTAATGCTCAGAACTGGTTGACCAAGATTGATTTTATCATCTATACGTTTGTTATAGCAACACTGGTTTACTTCATTTGGAGACAACATAATCAGCGCATTTTCCAAAACAAACAAACCCCTGTTGATGAGTTGTTAATTTAGCTACTAACCAGTATTTGTCTGTAAATTATTGCTTATCACCTCTATGATTATTACAGTGGTCAGTACAAGGCATAGTGGAGACCTAGAAACTGATTCTCTTCTGTTTTGTTTTCCCTAACTTTTGTCTATGCTGCTTTGATTTTTTGTGCTTTTGGTACTTGTTTACATGTTTATCAGCAGTTGTATTTGGAGGTGTAGCTTGACTTCTCTCTTGCTGGATTGCTTTCTTTATTCTTTATAATATAAATTCTTTTTTTACTTTAAAAAAATCGAAATTTCGCTATACTTATCATGTAACTTTTTTTCTTCTATGCCAATAATTCTATAAATTCTAACAATTCTTTATAAGTATATTTCACATCACATGCATCATCATTATCATGAGATTTATAAAAGAAGCTACATCATCATTATAAGGAGTTGCCGAAGTACATATCTCATCATTTACAAAGTATAAATAAGCTACTTCTTCATATTCTCTTTCCTCTCCTTCATCTTGATAGATTTCCTCTAATGCATTCCATATTTCTTGAGTACTTTCACATCTTAATGCACGTTTTTCAAATATCTCTAGATTTATGGCAGATAAAAAAATATCTACAACTTTAAAATTAAACGAAATAAGCTCTTTCTCAACATTATCCCATTCTAATACATCTTTTAGTGCTATTTTCTATGGTCTTTAATGGGTTATATGGACCATTTTTATGATTTTCCAAAAATTTTCCCCTAAGTTTAAAAATTGATTTTCGTTCTAATTTTTCAATCTTTAAAATTATTTCCATTAAATAAAGGTGATACTTTTAAAATAAGTTTTATAATTTTTGCTTATTAATTCGTTAGAATTAATACCAATGTGATATATATGCTGTAATATCAAATGTTAGACCTATATAACACTTAAGAGAGGGAGGTGAATTTGGTGTTTAAAATTTTTTCTAAGTTATACAATCTAATCTTTTTTACAAATTTATTTAAATGTGGAAGCTAAATTTTTTTAATTCATTAAATGAAATAATAAAAATAAATTAAACAATAAAAATAAGTGCATAAAAGTAAAAGAGTAAGGAAGAGAGACATAAATGATTTATCTTAGTTTAGAGCAGTCTACTTATCCTTACATCTAGTCCTTAATGTCACTTATTGAGATTTTGGCACTATTACAATAAAAAAAATACAACGTTAGAAATATAATCATTTTTTAAGGCTCAATGATAACCTTTACTCTTCCTTTCTAGGCTAAGGAATAACCCATCATTTCCTTTTCTAAGGCTAAAAGATAATATCACAATACTCTTCTTTTATGGCTCAAGAATAACCCTTACGAAAACTCACTCACAATTTTCACCCTTCTCACAAACACATCTTATAAAATTTGTTACTTTTGTCTCACCAAGGTGTATAAGTGCTAACATAAAACTTATGTATGAAATACAATACTAAAACCACAAATATACTTATAAACTACACTAAAAACTGCTCAAATCGTTTCTATGAATGTTTTTCAATGTTTTTCATATCAATATATAACACATATTTATACCCAAAAATCTCAAAATACCAATTATATTACCGTTTAATAATGTTTATATTTATAATCATTACAAATATACTCTTTGCCCAATGTTCTACTACAAATTCGTTACTATTGGTCGATCAAAGGCATAGGATTGATCGACCAACCTTCGTTTGATTAATACATTCCATTTGATTGACCAACCTCATCTAGGTTAGGATATTTCAGCCCATCTCAACCCAAAAATAGATCAAAATTAACCCAAATCATATCTTAGCACATTTTATACAATTTAACATAACCAAATATATTTAATTTACCAAATTACTTTAACACTTTAATCTAACCAATTTCGATCATTTAATCATACCTTTACTAACTTAACCATCACATATACTTATGCAATACCATATATACTTTTATCCAATCATCAAGAGGATTTTCATATACATCAAACATATATAATACCTCTTGATTATGCATCCTATATACAAGTACTATATATGAACGCATATGTATAATTAAGCCCTTTTAATACATAACAAGACCAAGAGAAGACTTACAAAATAGCTTACGCAAAACCTATAACAAACACTAATCTTGAATTTAATCTTCTTCAATTTCCAAGTTCTTCTCCATTGCTTCTTTTCTCATCAAAATGATCTTCAACTATTTTCACATACTTCATAAACGCTAAGCGTATTTTTCAACTTCAAGGTTCCACAATCATGCACTTAAGGTCTTTATAAATACTTCAAAACTTATTTTCTTCAAACCTATCTTAACAAACATACCTGACTCCACAAATACATTAGTGAAACTATTTTGTCATTATCAAAACTGGTGACGCTTGTCGCAAGCTACCAAATAATAAAATTACCTAACTAACCTAACTAAATAGCTAGGGCAAGTCAAGGTCGATCCCACAGAGAGTTAGAGTAAATTGCTATCTCTAATATTGCTAAAAAGAAGACAAAACCCTTAAGAATGTTGACGAAACAAAGACAAACAAAGAAGAAATAAACAAGAAATACGAAAACTGGGCGAAAGATATATCAGGAATTATAGACTTATAATTGATCCTCGAAATATATAACTTGTGATTGGTGTAAGATGTTAGTCTATAAGTTCAAACAAGCTCTCAAACCCTCAGTTCCGTCATTTTTAGATAGGTCATATATGATAGAAGACTTATCCCTAATCACAAGACAATCTAGAATAAGCTCTCTAGATTTTACGACGCGATAGCTTTAACAACTAGAGAACGACTAGCCTAAGGTACAATCTCACAAGCTCGGATTGTCTAACTTAGAGAATTAGAATTCTA
>JAOXYD010165789.1:0-10168 GCA_028565735.1 Pinacopodium congolense | reverse complement strand
CGGTTTCTGTGCTGGTTTTATTGGTTTCTGTGTTTTTAAAAACAAGAAACCAAAAAGAGAAACCAAAAGGATACCAATAAAGAAAGTATAAAGATCGAAAAAAAAACATATTAACTAAAAAATAATATAAAAATTAAAACTACAAAAATTACAATTAAAATTCACAATTAATAATAATATGACCCTTAGTAAAATACCTTTGACACCTAATTTCTATTTTTAAAGCTAGTTAATGTATAAATTTAATGACATTATTATATGTGTATCAATGGGCTTGATGAGGTTGTTTAGTTCGAGATGTGTAGTTTGTAATTAATAGAGAATTTATTATTAGTTTTATAAGTTTGAGATTTTATAATGTTAAATAGGAAATTGTTAATTTTTATGAGACTTTGAGGGTTTTTGGAAAAATCGAAGATAGTAAAGTAAAAAATTTTAGAGTTTATTATTTATTCATTTAGTCTAATTGATTTTTTTTAATAAATAAGTGATGAAGACAAATTAAAAAGAAATGAGATTGGGATAGAATAGAAATTTATAGTTTTTAAAGTTCAGGTAAGAGTCAATTAGAATATACCCAAATTTTATATTTTATATTTTATATTTTATATGAAATTATATTTATTATTGAATTTTAAGGATTTAAAATATTTTATTATGCAAGTTTTGCGTAAATATAAATATTATAATTTTTATGTGAATTATATAAACAAAATGTCTTTTCATATGTATCTTGTGTAATTTATAAGCAATGTTATTTTGTGCGAATTATAAGAATTTTAAAGAATTTGTAATTATGTGAGGATGTATACATGATCATATGATGTTTTATATGATAAGTTACTCAATTTTAGGAATATGAAAAATTGCGAGAATTATTTTATGTTTATGACTTTATATCGACAAAAATTCTGATTATATCATAAATGAAATTTTATTTGGATCACTTATGATGAAAAACATTGGTTTGGTTTAATAATATTGAACTTGTGAATTTTTAAGAAGAACAAAAAGAGATCATAATTAGTGGCTTGCTTAGGTGAATTATACTTTATAATTATGAATTGATACGAGCAAGTGACGAGATATTTGGCAGTGGAAATACTCAAAATGGTTCTAGCAGTGGGAAGCATCCCATATGATTCATTATGATGAGATCTAGTATTATAGGAATAGGAATACCTGGGTGCTTCTAGTAATAGGAGATATCATATGTGATATGTTTGACTATTGACTGTTGAGTATAATTATACTAAGTTAAATAGGACTCTTTAAAAATTAAGAAAGAATTGAACTGAGAACTAAAAATAGAACAAATTATTGAAAATGATTTACAAATAAATGAAATTTATATAAATGATATTGTCAACTTATATTGCATGACAAGATGATATTTTGATATGATATATATGTATAAATAATATTTTGTATATATGAAATGAGTGATGCATAATGGATATATTTTAATTTCCTTATTGAGTTAATAGCCCATTCGTTACTTGATAAATTTTTTAAAAGAAGGTTAATAAAACTTTACAAATTTTTAGATTTTAAGTTGTGCTTAGGTGGATAATTCAAATGGGTTAGCTTATTACAAGACGCCATAGAAGTTAGTTTTCAGACAAATTCATTATATTTTAACTATTTGTCTTCTTTATGATACAACAGAGACTAATGAAACTATAGGATTGATTATTATACTTATTGACATTAGTTATTGAAATGTTAGTTAATGAGTATTTTCTTTCAAATTGAGTTAATTGCTTTTGATTTATAATTTGGTTGTATTGAACAAATAGAATTGAATTATAGAGAATTGTGAAGTTAGTCTTTTATATTGATTTGAGAATTGACTTGAGAAATTCGGGTTTGTGAATTAGAAATTTTTTTGTAAATTGGGAATTGAGAATGTGATAAGAGGGAGCGTTACATTAAGTGGTATTAGAACGAGTTAACACTTTTAGAGTTAAAAGGTGTACTGATTATGTAAACCTTTATTTTGTAGGAGTTATCCAATAATGCGACTATTGGCTAAGAAACTAATAAGAAAGAGTCAGTTAACTCCATTCGTGTCCCGTTAGTATTTGAGGAAGTTGGTTCAGGGGCAGAACTTGTAAGAGTGGGAACAGATCAAATGTCCTACAAGAGTAAGAGTAGGAGCAACTACAATAGCTAATGGGTTACCTATGATAGAGATACCACTTTAATTCAAGCAGTTATTTCAGATGATGATACAAGCTTAAATTAAGCCCAAATTCAAGCCTAAGTGCAGATGCCAACTACTACACATACTCAAAGACCACCACCTACACTTGAGATATTAGAAGTTAATCCATGTTTTGAGGGACTTAGAAGGATGGGGGGCTAAAGAGTTCATTGTTATCACAAACCTAAAGGAAATAAAGACTTAATGGGAGAAAGATAGGAGGATTTTAAATAGGTTGAGGTGCACACCAGAGATATATTTAGAGTACATCACTTCCTTATTTGAAGGTTTAGCTTTGATTTGGTGGGACTGTTAAGAGATCTCGTGCACCCATGGCATAGAAAGAATTTCAAAAGGAGTTTAAAATAATTAGTAGAAAACACACATTTACAAATATAAGAAGAAGAAAGAGTTTATAAACCTGGTACAGACTAAGGAGATGTTAGTGGCAAATTATGAGATGTGTTTTATTACATTATCGAAGCATGCCTTTAAAGCTATAACAAATTTAAAAGATTGATGCTATCAGTTTAAGTAGAGGCTTTTGTTTGAGATTCGAGTAGGGCTTATAAAAGGAAGTACTACTTTTAAGAGATTACTGGCGACTGCACTTAAGATGAAGGAAGTACAAAGTTAGAAAAGATGAGACAAGAAAAGATGAGGAAGCAGATTGACTAAAAGGTGAGTCTAGTCAATCCACTAAAAGGACATTAGAGTATACAAGTTATATTAGGAAAAAAAAGAGGGGTGCAGAATTTAAAGGGGCTAATTCTAACTTCAGAAGATCTATGAGCTTTGGTAGAAGATGTGGGAGCTACAATACTTTAATTCGCCATTAATGAGATCTGGTAGGGACCAAGTCAAATAGTAAGAGAGTCAGTTGGCATGGGTTCTAGTTATAGTTCTGGTCATGAGTGTCAGAATTGTAGTAGATATCACTTAGAATCATGTTAGAGACCTAGTAGAGGTAGTTCATGCTCAACAATCAAATGGATTGGTGCTACGCCTTTCAAAATAAATGTGTAAAAAAAGATTGATATTTAGAAATTAGCAAAGAAAATATGTAGCCACCATAATTAGACGTATGAACCTTCTTTTATATGATAACTTACAAAGAAGGATAAATTTGCATATATAAACTATCTTGCATAATCAACTTTTTATGGTGTAAAAAAATATCAACTGTTTACACTCAGCTTTAGTGTAAGCACAAGAAAACAAATAGAAACTGTTGCAAACAAGGATTGGACAATTACAAACATCAAAATTTGTAGTTTACAAAATAATCTCATCAATAAAGTATTCTCCATCCTTAAATAGAATACAAACTCATCAATAAAGGAAACAGTTGTAAGGAAAAAGGTCCATCTATTAGTGGAGATTGTACTATCATGAGTAAAAAATATATCTGAAATTCAGTTGTTCCTTAACAAAAATGAGACCTTCATAGATTTGAAACCAAAGTGAACAACACAATAATTCAATGTTACAACCACAATTCAATCATAATAAATGCTCAAAGATGAAATAAACCATAAAATAATTTATTAGACGTGAAAAATATATTAAAAAATTGTGTACTCACAGGTTAGTGCAAGACCAAGGATAGCTCCACTCCCCATATTTCATCGCGGAATTTATTCGTTGAGGTACTATTAATAGCTGTCTAAATGTTCCTTCAGTTAGTAAAGTCATTAAATTCAAAACAAATAAGACTAAACAAATGCATGTTATAAGACACACTAATTACACAAGAGAAAACATGAAACTTATATGTTTCAAATTTTTAATAAAATATTAAAAGGTAATTCCTTATATTACCTTCACAATAAACATATTACAAAAGTAAACCTCCTCTAAATACCTCTTATGAACATAGTCAAGATATAGAACATCAGAAAATCCTTTGACTTTTATAGCAGATTACGCCTTGAAAACCTATAAATTAACAATTTGATATTTGCAAATAGCAACATCAGAACTAGAAACATTATCAACAGATAAGAATATAAGCAACTCAAAAATTATAGAACAACTAAAATAATAACATTTATGCATTATAATAATACTTCATACTAGGGCCATATAGCCCTATAAAGTTTGAAATCCATATAAATACTCATACCAACATAGTTTCTAATGGTCTTCACACCTCCAGTTCCACTAGGAATTGCTTGATGTAGTTCATGCTCAACAATTAAATATATTGATGCTACACCTTTCTACATAAATGTATAAAAAAGAATGATATTATCAAATAACAAAGAAAATACGTAGCTGTTATTATTAGACGCATGAGCATTCTTTTATATGACAACTTAAAAGAAGGATAAATTTGTATACATATACTACCTTATATTGTCAACTTTTTATGGTGTCACAAAATATTGATTGCTTACACTCAACTATAATGTAAGCACAAGAAAACAAATAAGGATTGGACAAGCATGAACATCATAATCAACAATTCACAAAACAATCTCATCAACAAAGCATTTCCTATCCTCAGAGAGAATACAAAATCAACAATAAAGAAAACAGTTACAAGGTGGAAGGTCCATCCCTTGCTGGATATTGTACCAACACGGGTAAACAATATATCTGAAATTTCAATTTTTCCTTACAAAAAATGAGACCTTAATAGACTTCAAAGTCAAAGTAAATAGCACAATAATGCAATGTTACAATCACAAATCAATCATAATAAATGCTCAAAGATGAAACAAACTCTAAAATAATTTCCTACAGGAGATACATAGATAAAAAAAACGTGTACTGCCTAATATACAATGAACCTTTACCTGGAGGGGGAATATAAGATTAAAGGTAAAAAAATTCAGGGGTTAAAGTCACAGGAAATCCTTGTAATATTCAAAATTATCAATTTAATTCCTATACTTTAAAAACTATCAAATTAATCCTTATACTTTCAATTTTTTTTCAACTATTAGTTTTTTGGTCAACTTTTGCTTGTTTAGCACAATATTTTTCAAGACTACTGCCAGATGTCACTAGGCAAAACAACTTCATTTCTGCATATTACAAAACGACGTTGTTTTGGTAATTGTGAGTAAGTTATTTTGGAGAAACAACATCGTTTTGTCAATCCAGCCTTCCTTCTTCCTCGCTCCCGCATCCCCCTCTGCTTTTTCTGGCATCGTTTCATCGTTGAATTGTTCCAGCCCTTCCTCTTCCTTCGCGTGCATGTCTTGCGCTACGTTTTCTAGCTCCTTGGTTTTCCATCTCATTGCTTTGTTGTCCTTATTGTCTTCCTACCATTGTTGCCATTTGGTTCTTGTCGTTGTCTTCTTCGATTTTTAGTCGTGAATTGTCTGGTTCTTCAGCTGCAAGGGTTCCTAGAATACCAGTGATTCAATGAAAAGGAAACAAAACCCAAAAATC
The DNA here is from genome assembly GCA_028565735.1 of Pinacopodium congolense. Taxonomy (NCBI): domain Eukaryota; kingdom Viridiplantae; phylum Streptophyta; class Magnoliopsida; order Malpighiales; family Erythroxylaceae; genus Pinacopodium; species Pinacopodium congolense. The sequence continues at coordinate 4,560 of JAOXYD010165789.1, read as the reverse complement.
AAAAACAAAAAGGCAAAGCATACTTTAGAAGACGGTGCAAAGATAGACCCAAAAATGCCTTGAGAAGTAGAGGACTACTTGGAACCAAACAACTCAGATGTGAAGGATACAAGGAGCCCAAAATTACTTTTCTGATCAATCTAACGGTAAAAGTTGTAAGATATACCAAAACTCAGAAATTATAGACCAGCAACTCAGAAATTAATTTTCACTTAAAAATCTATAGAAATTTTGGGTGAAATGAAGTAGATTATTGGTAGCGGTGCCAAAGGAAGAATATGCCAAATCTATGTAAACATCAAATAATTAAAATTGTTAGCAGTGAAATATCCAAGAAGATTAAAATTTACAACAAGATTAAATCCCTATTTGATGAATTAAGGAATCCTTGCAGCTGAAACGCATGCCCAAAATCAAGGGAAAGCAACGAAAACGGAAGAAGACAGAGAGTGGAGCTAGGAAGACAACGAAGAGAATAGCTGAGAGAGTGAAAGTGCAGTGAGCCAGAATACAACGACGAGCGCAAGCAGAGGAAGAAGGGAAAGAAGATGGGTCAACTGTAAATCAGTAGTCTTGAAAACTTTTGTTCCAGATCAGCAAAAGTTGACAGAAAAAGTAACGGCAGAAAAAAAAAGAAAGTATAAGGATTATATTGATAGTTTTTAAAGTAGAGGGATTAAATTGATAGTTTTGAATTTTACAGGGACTTTCTATGATTTTAACCCAAAATTCAGAAAACTTATTACCTGGAGGATAAATCTTCATAATACATGGAAGAGAAGTATTGCCTAATGTTTATTTGCTAAAATAGTTGCCTTCACAGCTTTAACAAATTGCTCAACAGTTAGTGATTACATACCCATCCTCTCTACACCCTTTATCATCTGCAGTGCATTTAATGGTTGAGAAACTATTAAAAACTCTGTAAATGTTCCTTAAGTTAGTAGGGTTAGGACACACAAAATAAAAAAGACTAAACAAATGCATATTATACACACTCATTTTGCAAGAGAAAATATAAAATTTTATGTTGCAAATCAAATTTCTAACAAACTATTAGAAGCTAATTCCTAAAATTAACTTCACAATAAAAATATTGTAAGAGGAAATGACCTCCAAATACTTCTTATAAACACAGTCAAGATATAGAACATAAGAAAAACCTTTGACTTTTACCGTAGATTGAGACTCGACAACCTATAAATAATAATTTGATATACACAAACAGCAACATCAGCAATTAGAAATATTATCAACAAATAAGAATATAGGTAAGTCAAAAACTATAGAACAACTGAAATAGTCACATTTATGCACTACAAAAATACTTCATACTATGCCCATATATACCTATAAATTCTGAAATCCATATAAGTACTCACAACAACATGGTTTCCAATGACATCACACCTCTAGTACTAGTAAGAATAGCACGATGTAGTTCAGGCTCAATAATCAAATGGATTGGTGCTACATCTTCTTAAATAAAAGTATAAAAAAGATTGATAATTAGCAATTAACAAAGACAATATGTAGCCACCATCATTAGATGTATGAGCCTTCATTTGTATGACAACTTACAAAGAAGGATAAATTTGCATACATAAACTATTTTGCATAGTCAACTTTTTGTAGTGTCGCAAAATATTGACAGTTTACACTCAACTTTAGTGTAAGCACAATAAAACAAATAGAAACTATTGCAAATAAGGATTGGACAACAACAAACATCATAATTTGTTGTTCATGGAACAATCCCATCAGCAAAGCATTCTGTATCCTCAAAGAGAATACAAACTTATTAATAACAAAACGGTTTCAAGGCTAAAGGTCTATCCATGGCTAAAAACTATACCAACACAAGTAATCAATATATCTAAAATTTTAGTTGTTCCTTAACACAAATGAGACCTTAATAGATTTTGAAGCCAATGTGAACAACATAATAATGCAATGTTGCAACCATAACTAGATCTTAATAAATGCTAAAAGATGAAATAAACCTTAAAATAATTTCCCAGAGGTGAAACATAGATTAAAAAAAAAGTGTACTTTGGAGTAGGTGCAAGACCAAAGACAGTTCCACTCTCTATTAATAATGACCTGATATACAATGAACCTTTGCCTGGAGGGGGAACCTGAGGTTAAAGATAAAAAATTCAGTAAACATATTACCTGAAGGATAAACCTTTATAATAAATGGAAAAGTATTATCTAATGTTTATTTGCCAAAACAATAGCCTTCATGGCTTCCACAGGCTGCTAAACAACTAGTTATGGGTTGTACATATTCTCTGCACCCTTTATCATCAGCAATGCATTTGCCTCAGGATAAAATAGCTGAATTGCATCATTGGAGGAAATTTTTTAATTAAGGCATATTTCATCATAGAATTTAATGGTTGAAGTACTATTAGTAGCTTTATAAATATTCCTTCAATTAGTAGGGCTATGACACTCAAAATAAAAAAGACTAACCAAATGCATATTATAACACACACATTTTGCGAGAGAAAATATGAAATTTGTATATAACAAATCAAATTTCTAACAAACTATTAGAAAATAAATCCTTACATTACCTTCACAACAAAAATATTATAAGAGGGAACTTTCTCCAAATACTTCTTATGAATACAGTCCAGATATAACACATCAAAAAATCCTTTGGCCTTAGTAACAAATTGAGCCTTTATAACCTACAAATAAGAATTTGATATACACCAACAGTAGCATCAAAATTAAAAATATTATCAATAAATAAGAATATAAGCAACTCAAAAATTGTAGAATAACTGAAATAATCACAATTATTAATTATAACAATACTTCATATTAGGGCCATATAGACCTATAAATTCTTAAATCCATATAAGTACTCACAATAGTATAGTTTCCAATGGTCGACACACCTCTAGTACTACCAAGGATTGCACGATGTAGTTCATGCTCAACAATCAAATGGATTGGTGTTATGCCTGCCTGAATAAATGCGTAAAAAAGATTGATAATTAGCAATTAAAAAAGAAAATATGTAGCTACCATAATTAGACGCATGAGCCTTCTTTTATACGATAACTTAGAAAGAAGGATAAATTTGCATACATAAACTATTTTGCAAAGTCAATCTTTTATAGTGTCGCAAAATATTAACAATTTACACTCATTTTTAATGTGAACATAAGAAAATAAAGAGAAACTATCGTAGACAAGGATTGTACAACCACAAACACCATAATTAGCAATTCACATAACAATCTCATCAACAAAGCATTCATTATGCTGAAAGAGACTACAAAATCAACAATAAATAGAATAGTTGCAAGGTGAAAGGTCCATCGATTACTAGAGATTGTACCAACATAGGTAAACGATATATTTAAAAATTCAATTGTTCCTTATGAGACCTCAATAAATTTTAAATCCAAAGTGAACAACACAATAATATAATGTTACAACCACAACTCAATCATTATAAACGCTTATAGATGAAACAAACCTTAAAATAGTTTCCCACAAGAGAAACATAGATAAAAGAATGTGTACTTAGAGACAGCTCCACTCCTCGTTAGTAAAGGGCCGATATAAAATGAACCTTTACCCGGAGAGGGAATCTAAGATTGAAGGTCAAAATTCAGAAAACATATTTCCCTGGAGGATAAATATTTTTAATACATGAAAGAGAAATATGACCCAATGTTTATTTGTTAAAATCGTTTCCTTCAGGGCTTCTACAAACTGCTTAACAACTGGTGATCACATGCACATCCTCTCTGCACCTTTTATCATTTACAAGGGATTTTCCTCAGGAAGAAAGAGTAGAATATTACCATTGAAAGAAACTTCTTGATTAAGGCATATTCCATCACAGAATTTAATAGTTGAGGTACTATTAGCAGTTCTAAAAATGTTCCTTCAGTACTTATTAGCAGTACTAAAAATGTTCCTTCAGTTAACAGGGTTATGACACTCAAAATAAAAAAGACTAAACAAATGTATATTATATGACACACTCATTTTGTAAGAGAAAAATATGAAATTTGTATGCTATAAATAAAATTTCCAACAAACAATTAGAAGTTAATTCCTTACATTACCTTCACAATAAAAATATCATAAGAGGAAATCTCTTCCAAATACTTCATATGAACATGGTCGAGGTATAGAACATCAAAAAATTCTTTGCCTTTGACAGCAAATTGAGTCTTGATAATCCACAAATAATAATTTGATATACAAAAACACCAACATCAGTAACTAGAAATATTATCAACAAATAAAAATATAAGCAACTCAAAAATTGTAAAACAACTGAAATAATCACGTTTATTCACTATAATAATACTTCATACTAGAGTTATAAAGCCTTATAAAGTCTAAATATCATATAAGTGCTCACAGCAGCATAGTTTCCAATGGTCTTCACACCTTCAGTACTACTAGGAATTGCTCGATGTATTTAATGCTCAACAATCAAGTGGATTGGTGCTACGCCTTCCTAAATAAATGTGTAAAATGGATTGATATTTAATAATTAACAAAGAAAATATGTGGCCACTA
>JAOXYD010165759.1:0-10168 GCA_028565735.1 Pinacopodium congolense | reverse complement strand
AAACGTCTAGGAGAGCCCCTTTATATAGGGATTGAGCAGCTGCAAGTGGAGGAAAAAATTCCGCAAATGCTTATTTGGATCTTCAAGAGTTGTACCACCAATCTAAAAAGCTCTAACCATTGAGATAATATTACAAAGGATTTCAAAATTATTGGCATTGATCCTAATTTGCACAATGCTAGTCATAGGTTGCCCTTTGTTACCTAATGCTAAATCTATTATAGTTAAGGGTCTAACACCCTCTTGAGGTTTATTCTCTATTTGTTCTGGTGGATCCATATCTAAATCAAGTAATTGGTCACTAGAAACCTCTACTCCTACAGTTTTAGATGTGCTCACTCGAGTTTCTTTCTTTTACTTTCTAAGTGATCATTTAAGTTTCGGATTAAATTATAACTTCTTGGGTTTTTTTTACGTAAGTATGCATACAATATTAAACCAAAAAAAAGAAATAAAGCAAGATATCTAATAACTAAAACTCGCAAACTAAATAAAGAAAGAACAAATAATTTAAACAAAGCTAGAAAAATACATTTAAACACTTTAAACATTATAAACAACTCTAAACCAATCTTCACAAATTTTCCTAATATTCCAATTATGATTGTCATCGATCCCTGTTAAAGACGCCAAAAACTTGTTGTTGGTTTTCTATTAAGGCCAATTAATCCAAATTTAATTCACAATTTAAGTTCTTTAATTGCACTTTTCTTGGTTTAAAAATAACAAATCAACATTGATAGCAAGTATACCAATCGTAAGTAGTATATGGAATATTTAAAACCAAGATATTGCTCCATAGGAAAAGTGACAAATTTACAAATGCTAGAAAAAATTAGGTTGCAATTAACTAGAGACTCTAAATTGAATGAAACTACAAACTAAAATTACCAAATGAATTTGAAGGCGTCAAGTTATATAGAATAACTTAGTTGATAAAAAGAATTATCTAATTCAATGAAATATAATGGTAAAAATTTTATTTAATGATCTTGATGGAATAAAAATAGATTAGGAGGTCTGTTCTAGGGTCACTTCACTAAATCAAAGCAATGTTATGGTTAAGATAATGCTTTATCTCTAATAACCTAAGTTGGAGTTTGGTTATGCCATATTCTTAAGCAATAGGCTTTAAAATTAAGAAGTTTAATCCAAAAATTCCAATTTTTATATTATAACCCCAAGATAATTCAAAGTTTGGTTATTGAATGAGTTAAATTAGGTTGCTTAAGGATTTTTCCAACAAATTAAGTATATTTCTCATATCATAACTTGTTTCTTAACTTTATTCTAATTGTTTAGTTTAGAATAAGCATTAGCCCCATCACTTAAACAAAGAACAACCCTTAATCATGCACTGAATCATATTTAGCACATCGTTAAATCATTTCAAAAGCATTTCCCAACCAAAAACAGATTCAGCCACTCATTTGAAGCCCGAAATGGATCATTTTCATAGTATTGATTATGTTCTTACATAAATGATAACCAAATATGGATTTAAATTGCAAAAATAGGATATTGTGCACCATAAACCAGCCCTAAACACATTTACAAGCTTGAATCACGTGTATGAGCTTCAATAATCCAAAAATATAACTTTAGATCTACAAAATAAGATCAAAGTGATGAAGAACAAGAGAAAACAAACTTAAAACCTAATGTGATCTAATTTCTCTCTTGTATTCGTGTTTTCTCTTCTTAAAGCAGCTGAAAATGTGTTTAAGACTTCAATATTTATGTCTGAGAGGTGAAGAAACAAGTTGGTAAGTTGTAGCCAATCAGATTGAAAGATTGAGCTGGTTTTGTCTCAACTGCTAGTAAAATGAAACTTCAAAAGAAGTACAATGACGTCATAATATTGTGGCCGTTTAAGTCCCAGAAAAGAGTTAAACAGTGGTCTCAAGGGGTAGAATGCAGGGTTGTCTAGGCCTATCGTTTTTCTCCTAATCTATCTTCATTCTTCACATTTTCCTTGATTTCCATTCCAATTGAATTGTCATCTATAATTTAAATAATTAAGAACATAAATTAAATTATTTAAGCATAAAAAAGGAGTGAATTCATAACCAAATATCATGAAAACCATATGAAATGAACTCCTATTAGGAAGCCAAAATTTAACTCCCATAACACATCAAACTCTTTAATTCATAGCCTTAAGCATTTATTGCTGTATAAATTTATGTGTTTAATAGTTTTTAAAAAGACAGAAAGAAATAAATTTTCTGCACAAGAACTTTTTTATCTTTGGTGCAGGGACCACAAGCATAAATAAACACACCATACAAAATGTTCAGGTCCATTATGAATGTTCTTAACAAACTGAGTAGTTATGTAGGCATGAGTTTCAATGTTACTACTCTTCCATTACATTATAATGTCAATTTAAAAGGTGGTTATCCTTGTAACGCACTCAATTATTTTAACATTGAGCACTTAGGAAGATTGCAGATATTATAGCCTCATTCCACGGTGCTACAGACCCGCTTTTTAGAACTACTGTTATTAACAGGAGAAGCAAGATAATGCTACCTCCGCAGCCATCCTCCCCCCCCCACAAGGCGATGAAACCAGCCCTTCCAATCCACCATCAAAAGTAGCAAGTTGGTAATAAGTTCTTTAAGCTATGCAAGCCAACACTCAACTGTTGCTGGAGAACAACCGGCATTTAGAAAGCGAACTAGATAATATTAAACCCAAAGTTGAGCACATCATCAAGTAGCAACGATCTCTAGCCCAGAAACTGAAGACTTATTTTCACTGTTATAAATCCGATGAGTCATCCTCCATACCCACCCTACCTACCTCCAAATAGGCCCTTCTCTTCCCCTTTTCCTTCTTTTATGTTATTTCTTTCCTATTTGGTTTTGTGTTGTTTTGGTTGTTCATGTTTTTGTTTTCATGCTAGCTTTATATTCACATTGAGGACAATGTGTTCTCCAAGTGTGGGGGTGTAGCTCTTGCATGGTTGCTTTGCATTTTACATGTCATTTAGAGCCTTGAACCTTACACTTAAGTTATGTTTTTTACCATAAAATTCTAGCATTATAGTTGGAATGAGATAAGTTATGTGTTTGAATTTGAATTAGGCTGCTTAAGTAAAAGGTGAACCATACTAATTGATTTAAGTAGTTAGTTGCATAAACTTGGTCAGAAATTGATAGTTGAGTGATTAGGAAATGTGTTAAAGCTTGATTGATTTTCATATGAGCCTATGTAAAGGATTGAGCGTATAAGACTTCATTCCAAAGTCATTTTATTTTCTTTCTTGTGTATGATACTCCCCAAAAGGGATTATCTTTAGAACTTGCTCTAAACCAGTTTGACATTACTAGATTCATGTTATATGGAAAGGATTAGGGCCTTGTTTTCTTTTAACACCTTGGCTTACATGACCCACCTGATTCATTGTCCATTATAACCTCTTTTTAAGCCTTGACCCTTTTTTGTTTCTAAAGTAATCACCTTATGTTAAACTTGAAACCTATTAGCCTTACCCAATCACAAGTCTGATGAAGTGCTAACGAAAAGAGATGAAAAAGAAAATAAAAAGAAAGACGAGAAAAGAGACCAAATCAGGTAGCATTAGTGATGAGCAGTCAGTTTTCCTATAAATATTTCAAAAATTATATGTGGTTGCCCCTTTATGCTTAGTACTTTATGAACACAAGTGAGAAACCTTTCAACCCTTTTTGACTCACCTTAACCCAACCTCCATTACAACCATGAACAAAAGTCATTTTGATTTATAAAAGCATGTAATCTATATAGAAGAAAATTAGTGAATTTGCAAGCCTATGATAGTGTGGTCTCATAAAGAGAGTCTTAAGCAAAACATCAACCCTTAAACACTTAAGTGAAATGAGTGAACATCATGAGAAAAATTCATCTTGATTTTATACTTACCTTTGATCAATGGTATCATAAATTAAATTTATTTATGTGTACTGATGAAAACTAATTATGATGCATATAGTAGCTTGATATTTGAGTTATCAAAGTTTGAAAGATTGCATGCACTTAATTTCTTTGAAAATGAATTGATAGAATGTAATGGATGTGTTTAATTTTTGCTTGAGGAAAAGCAAAGGTTAAAGTGTGGGAAAGTTGAAAGGTATTTTTTAGGCTTTAGTTGTTCTAAGTTATTCCTTAAATGAAGTGTAAGTCAAATTAATAGGGTGACTAATTTTGATTCTTGTGGGACGATATCCACTTATACTACAAGTTTATGACCTGTTTAGTTGCAGTGTTAGTGTAAAGCAAATTGCTGGTTAGCTTAGCGGCTACTAGGGTACTTTAAAGTAATCAATAAGATAATGACAAAATATAAACATATCATTCCTAGGTTAGATGATACGCTTGATGAGTTGCATTATTCTTTTATATTTTCTAAAATTGATTTGAAAAATAGATATCATGATATTAAAATGAAAGAAGGTGATGAATGGAAAATTGTCTTTAAGACTTGGTATGGTTTTAATGAGTGGATACTTTTGCCATTTGGTCTTACTAATATACCTATTATTTCCATGAGATCCATGAATTATATGTTACACACATATTTAAGCATTTCTAGTTGCTTATTTTGATGACATTCTAGTTTATAGTAATATTTTAGAAGAGAATATTTATCATTTGAAATGTGTGTTTGATGTGCTAAGAAAAAATCAATTGCATGATAATCTTTAAAATTATGTTTTCTCCATAGAAAAGATTGTGTTTCTTGGTTATGATATTACTGTAAAGGGTACTGAAATAAATGAAGAAAAGGTGAAAATAGTTAAGGCATGACCTAGATTTAAATCAATAATTAAACCAAGAAGTTTTCACAGTTTGGCTAATTTTTATCAAAGATTTGTTAAGGATTTTAAGATAATTACTGCACCACTTACTGAAATTATCAAGAAATTCATGGGATTTCATTATGATAATGAGTAAGAGTGAGCATTTAGTATTATTAAATAAAGATCATGCTTAAAACTTTTGTTAACATTACATAACTTTACCAAAAATTTTGAGATTAAGTCTAAAGCCTTAAGAATAGGTATTGGAGTTATTTTGATGTAAGAAAAAATTTCAATATCCTACTTTAGTGAGAAATCAATAGGGCAGCCTTGAACTATCTAACTTCAGTAAAGAAATCTATGTATTGATGACGACATTAGAGACATGTCAACATTAATTATGGCTTAGGGAGTTTGCTGTACATAATGATCATGAGTGTTTAAGTATCTAAAGGCTAAGGTAAGTTAAAAAAAACACCATGTTAGATGGATGAAATTCATTAAAGCTTTTCCATAAGTCATTGAGTATAAACAAGATAAGGAGAACATGGTTACTGATGAATTATCTCAAAGGTATGTTCTTTAAAGAACTATTTCTTTAAATGTAAAATTATTAAGATATGAATATCTGAAATAATTATATGCAACTGAAAATAACTTTTTTAATATACATTTGACATCTAAGGAAACGTTATTTGGTAATAGGTACTTTTATATGAAAATAAATTATGTATGCTTACTAGTTCCATGTGAGAGTTATTTGTGCATGAGGCATATGGTGGTGGTTTAGTGGGTCACTTTGAAATTAAAAGACATTAGATATATTATTTGGGCATTTTTATCGTTATAAGATGGGACTTGATATAGAGAGAGTATGTAGTGGGTGAATTAATCATAAAAAGGCTACATCTAAGGATTTACCACATAGATTATATAAACCTTTACCTATACCTACTGAACCATGGATAGATATTTCTATGAATATTATATTAGGATAACATATGTTAAAGAAGGGTAAAGGACCTATATTTATGATAGTTGATATGTTCTCTAAGATGGCACACTTTATTTTTGTATTAAAACAAATGATACAACTAATGTAATTCATTCGTTAGGGAAATAGTACAATTACATGGACTTCCTTAGAGTGCAGTGAGCGATCAAGATATTAAACTACTAGGTCACTTGGTGTATGATTATCTAGAAAACTTAAATTAAAGTGATAAACTAAATTAAACTACTAAATTAACTAAGTTACCAAATAATGTTACAGATCACAAGTAAAAATCAAGTTCATCAATCACAAGTCTAGCTAAGGGTTTGGGTTTTAATAAATTAATTAAGCCTAGGAAAATCCTATTTAAATAGATCTCATATATCTTTTATAAAGCAAGACAAGGATGTGATTAAGTCAGAGCCTTTTATCTATTAATTATATTTCATTGTTTGTTCATTTAATGAACTTAGAATAATAGGCATAAAGAATAGGAAGTTCAAACTTAAAAATCCTCTTCTAGATTTGAGATCAATGCGATTAGTCAAAGTCTAATCATTCGTTAATTATTGAATTTTTCAATAATTAAGTAGGTTTATTAAATCCTTAATTACCTAAGAATCTATCTTAAATGGCCAATCTAAAATAGATAACGAATCATTCAAATAAATAAATATTTTCACATAGTACAAATAATTAAAATATATTTAACGCATTTACTTACCTAGGTTTAACTACTAAAACATTTAGCTACATATGGTTTTCATCAAACACAAAGATTTCATTGAAAAGCATATAATCATTGATGAAAAGAAAGAGTTAAGATACAAAAGAAATAAGGAGTATGAGATACAACCAAAACAAAGCTATTCCAATTGCAAAATACAGTCCCTCTCCCTTGAATCCACTTTTTAGACCACTTGAATTTGCTACTTTATTTCTCTAGTACAAAAGTTAAGAAAAAACTATACCAATAATAATTTAAAATTGTTGAACTCTCTACCAATCTCCACTATTAGATGGCTGCTAGGGTTTTAGCCTTGATTAGGGAGTGAAATCACTGAATTTCCTTTAAAAACCTTGCTTAGTCACGTTTCCTGGGAGTATAATGGATTTTAAAATTGAGGGAACTTAAATTTTCCACTTTATGTCTTTAGTTAAAAAGTTAAAAGAAAACTAAACTAAGCATAATTTAAAGTTATTGAACTCTCTACCAATCTCCATTATTAAATGGCTATGAGGTTTTTAACTTTGATTAGGGAGTGAAATCTATTCATTGTATTTAAAAGCATTGCTTAGTCACACTGTTAGGGGGTATAATGGCTCTTAAAATCAAGGAACAAGGTTGCCATTATAAGATGCCATTGGTTTCCTATCTACAATTTGATCTACAACAGTGGTATACAATATCCATAGCAGCACTGTTATAGATAACTGTTTATCTTTTGACTTTGACCAGTAATATAATGTTAGTTCATCTTGAGATCAATAGTGACATTATAAATCATTGTTGGTCTTCAATCAAAATGGTTTAGATATGGTATTTTTCACATCAAACTCAACAATTGGGCATGAACCTTCATTTTAACCAAAAACACATATAAATAGAAATATATAGATAAATATATTAGTGAAAAAAACATTAAATTGTGGCCTAAAAAATTATATAACACACTCTTATCAATTCCACCACACTTACGCTGCTACTTGTCCTTAAGCTACTTTTCTATAAACTCATTTAAAATTTTTCTAATGGTTATTAAATATCAATCAAGTATTTCATTTAAAACTAATATAACTAACATAGCTAATATATCCTAATTCATTCTTGATCAAGAATTCACAAGTATGGATAAAACATGTAACAAAGCCAATTCTTATGCATAATATCAAATCTAAAGAACTCATATGAATGATCATGAAAATTCTCCTAAGGTAATTCAATGGCATGTGCGTTTTGTACTCCATCTTGCCTTAACCTTATTATTTTTCAAAATTAACTCAGACAAGTACATTTTACACTCTATCATATCCTGATAAATGTTTTTTAAATATATCTTACCTTTTCCATGCATATTTATAATTTTGATCAATTTTAAAGTAATTAAATTAAAATCAAATTTAAATTAAATTTCAATATTATTCAAATTGCTTGAAATGAACACCTTACTAAAATTTACATAAAAACTATATGAAATCTCATTAAGAATTAAATGATCATGCATAAAAATTTATCTTTATATACAAGTTAATAACCATAACTAAGAAATCACTAATCAATCAATGTTGACTATACTAGCAATATTAATCAAATTCAAAAGGCCAAATTATAGAGAATGCCTATCATTGGTTGAGAGAGTAATCTCAAGAGTTAATATATGATGTAATAGATGACTATCTATTGCAGGCAAAGTTCTACTTATAGTATCCATATTGAATAACCTGCATGTTTACTAGTCATCATATCTCATCTTCCCTAAAAAACCATCAAAGATATTAAATACATAATGAGGAATTGTTTATGGTCTAGTGAGGCCTTGAAGAAATCCAAAGCTAAGGTGAGCTAGTCACATATATGTAGACTAAAATAGGAAAAGGGGCAAGGATTGCAGACTACTGCCATTAGAAACAAGATAAGTTTAGCTATAAGGCACATTCACGAACATAGGAGTATTGTAGGTGAAATGAATGCACTCATACATTCTTGATTCTTGAGAGAAGATAATTTAGGAAATTCGAATAAGTGCAAACCTATCCTAGTCCATTTGATAATTACTAATAAGTAGAGGAAAAATGAACTTAGTCGTGTAGTATAGAGCAAGGAAAGGAAAAAATATTTCACTTTGGTATGATAATTGGTCCAGGGAGGAACCTCTCTACATGATCCTGCATCTTTTTAATTTAAGGCACTCCTTTCCTCTTAATGCAAAGGTTTAAAAAACTATTGATAATGGTAGATTGGTATGTAACATCAGGAAATTAGAAGTCTTGAGCTATGTATTACTAAATTATGCTCCTAGTCCTAATGCAAAATACCATGTACTTTGAAATAAACATTCTTTAAGTTCCTTTAATAACCTCTCATATAGACCCTTATTCAACACCCTTTCCCTAAAGGGAGCATGGCATAATCTAGTATGGTTCATTTTAAGGCAACCCAAAGCTCCATTTACCTTGTGGCTAACAATTTTGAATAGATTGTCCACTATGAATAGATACAAGGAAGCAAGATACATGTCAATATCTTATTGATTATGTCAAAGTGATTAGGAATTAAGATATCACTTGTTTTTCCAATATAACTATTATGCTAATATTTAGAAGACTTTCTAGACTATAAATAGCCACTTTTGCCTTTTGAAGATTGACAATAAATCATTAAATGGGTAGCTTCCCCTCACCACTTGCCTAGTTTGATTATATTGCTTTCTATATCAGATTTAGCTACTACATTTATTCTCTTTAAAGGGAGAAAAATAATCGGAAGTTCAAAAACCTAAGCCTTATTTACATATAGTTTGAATAGATAACTCTCACATAAATTAGAGAACATTTGATAGTACTACTCGAGCATGGATAAATTTCAAGTCAAATGAGAAGGATCTGGATGCTAGAGGTTGAAAGAAGTTAATAGGACAGGCTTTCGTTCTTATAGAATGAAATGCATAGCATGGATTAAAGAAGACAAAAGCAGGACAACTTGTGTTGATGCATTATCTTCAGGTTTAATTAGTCTAGATTAGGAATTAACATGGCGGTCTAACTTGTACCCTTAGCCCCAAGGAGTAACACTTTCTAGGTGTAATTTTTTCATTCTTTTTATTTATTTTTATTTATATATTTTAAAACAATAATAAAAAGAGAGATTGGAATAAGAAAACTCCCTTAATACTATAAAGTTGTTATGATTCCTTTAAATTAAGAGTAATGTAGCTGTCTAAAAAGTAAAAAGGAAAAAAAAGAGACAAAAGATAGTAATAACTGCATATAATTAATGAAAAGATAAAATATACATGGATATTTTAGCAAAGTAAAAAATTTACAACAATAATCCTCAACTACTAAGTCCTAAATCCCTATATCTAAAATGATCTTATATCTAGTTGATATGGTGTTGCTAGTGATCAAGTTTGTTGTAGATCTATAGGAGTAGCTCATGTATCGTGTCCATGGATAACTTAGAGGGTATGGAAGCTGATAAGAAACATACAATTAATTGTAAGTCACTCTTTATAGCTACTCCCCCTTAATTCATGCATCTTTAAAATAGAATACCAAAATGTATGAAATGCTCCCCTAAATCTATGCACTTATGCATTATGGAACAAATAAGCATGAAGAGGGATGAAAATGCATAAGGAAACATTACAAAGCATATATCATGCAC